>CAUYQU010020657.1:0-26485 GCA_963574635.1 Cheracebus regulus | reverse complement strand
CCCAACCAGCCTGACCAACATGGTGAAACCCCTTCTCTACTAAAAATACAAAAATTAGTTGGGCTTGGTGGTGCATGCCTGTAATCCCAGCTACTCAGGAGGCTGAGACAGGAGGATCGCTTGAACCCGAGCGGTAGAGGTTGCAATGAGCTGAGATCATCCCACTGTACTGCAGCCTTGGAGACAGAGCCAGACTGGAAGGAAAGGGGAGGAGAGGGGAGGAGAGGGGAGGAGAGGGGAGGAGAGGGGAGGAGAGGGGAGGGGAGGGGAGGGGAAGGGAAGGGGGAAGGGAGGAGGGAGGGAAAGAAGGAAAGAAGAAAGGAAAAGCACTAATAAGTGCTTCTTTACTGATTTTAATTGGCAGGTAAAACTAACCTAGTGATGTAAAGTAATTTAGGAGCACACAACTTGAAAGAAAGAAAGTTCCTGCTTGTAGTAATTAGAACTGAGTGAAGCTAGTGAGTTGTTCATTTTTCTTGAAAGTATATTTTGAGTACTGTATTGTTATAAAGTACCTGAAAGAAGGTGTCACTTTGGGAGAATAAGGTCAGCTACATGCTGGAGATGCCATGGGCTTCCCTGAATAGGTTTATTTGGCTAGAAAAGAGGGTGGGAGGGGCACAGCATGAGTGTGCTTGTGGGCTCATCAGGACGGTATGTTGAAATCAGGCTTATTTCAAAAAGTGATCTGGGCTGGGCCCGGTGGCTCCTACCTGTAATCTCAGCACTTTGGGAGGTCAAGACAGGTGGATCACTTGAGGTCAGGAGTTCAAGACTAGCCTGGCCAACATGGTGAAACCCTGTCTCTATTAAAAATACAAAAATTTAAAAAATATTAGATGGGCACTGTGGAGGGTCACCTGTAATCCCGGCTACTCAGGAGACTGAGGCAGGAGAATCACTTGAATCTGGGAGAAAGAGGTTACAGTGAGCCAATCATGCCATGTACTCCAGCCTGGATGACAGAGTGAGACCCTGTCTCAAAAAAAAAAAAGAAGAAGAAGAAGAAGAAGTTAGGTAATTAGGAACCCGTTAAAGACCTTACAGTCTACCCATAAGAGCTTAAACTTATAGGAGACACACATTCGGGAATGTATGTGGTTCTGGAAATAGGAGATATCTTTTTCTCTAAATTTCAGAGTGTGGGCACACTTTCCAGCACCTTCTCCACACCCTGAGGAAAAATAAACCATCCAACACAGAAATACCAAATGAGATGTGAGAAGTCACTCCATTTAAACCCAGCCCTTTCCTTCATTGCTTGTTTTAGGAAATGTGGCTTGACACCTCTTCAATGTTACTTTGAATTCAGAATTAGAATGGATAGAAAGAATTAAAAATGATAAGATGTCCTGAAACACCAAGTCCTCGTTTATATTTACTGACAAAACTGCTGACAGAGTCAGAGTGAAAGTGATCGTGACAGGTGGGGGCAGGTAGTATGACCATGGAGAAGAGAAGAGAACTTTGAAGGACTCCCATGGTATTTTCTCCCCACGCCCCCTCACTCCCCATTCCTGCCCCATGCTCCCTGGTGCAGTGATTCCTACAGGCAGAACCACAATAAAACCAGTTCCCAAACACTCATTAACAAAGCAGTATTAACTACCGTGATTTCTTTCACCATCGTGTTGCCGATGTTTTTTACGTTAGGATTTTATTATGTGTTTTTATGTAACAACACACTCTCCTTTGACCAAAACGGTAGTCAGGGCCCTCTGAGTCCTCTTCTTGACTAGACCCAACCTTGGGCTTCCCTCTCTGTCTCTGTAGAATCCAGTTTGAGCAAGAATCCTCCTAAGTCAGTTTATCAAAAATTCCCCACCCTTGGTATCTGACCTTGGATATCTTGTCACCCTGGCCTGCCTTCAGCCAGAACCCTATCAAGTCAGTTTAGCCAGAAACCCCTTATCCTTGATGTTTCCCCTTAGTACTTTTCCATCCACTGACCGTGCTACTGAGTTATGAGTCCACTTGCCCTTGTTATTAGAATTGAGTCCAATTTTTCTCCCCCACGGCAAGACCTTGCTGCCGTGGTTCCTATACCCATCTCCATGGCCTCCCCCTTTGAATACAGTCACCTTACCATCTTTAACAAGCATCATGAATAGTTTTTTCTTGGAATGTTTCTGAAACCACCAACGCAAAATTACAACTGGGACAGTGAAAGAGATCTAACCTCCAAGCTATCCTTGTTTACTCCTGAGTGTAGGCTGAACTAACTTTGGGAGGAATTTAGTTTATTGTTTATAGTTGGAAACTTTTCCCCAAAACCAACCCCCTTCTTGCCTGGGGACTAGACTGCCTTTGTAGGACTAACAGATTGGCCAGAAGATTAGAAATTATGGTTTAAGAGTCATGCAAATGGAAGCTATAATATTTTGACCCTTCACAAACTGCTCCTAAAATCAGTGCTTGAGATATTTTGCAGACCCTGCACTTGATGGCACCACCTAGACTGAGAAACTGGCTCATCTGATCTTGTGGCCCCCAACCCAGGAACTGACTCAGCACAAGAGGACACTTTTGACTTCCTACAGTTTCATCTCCAGCCCAACGAATCAGCACTCTCAACTCACTGGTCTTCCTCCCACCCACCAAATTATTCTTAAACACTCTGATCCCTGAATGCAGAGAGATTGATTTGAGTAATAATAAAACTCCATCTTCCACACAGCCAGCTCTGTGTGAATGACTCTTTCTCCATTGCAATTCCCCTGTCTTGATAAATCAGCCCATGTCTGGGCATCCAGCAATGAACCCATTGGGTGGTTACATTCCTAACACAATGAAACCATAAACACTTGAGGAGATGGATATTCCAATTACCCTGCTTGCATCACTATACACTGTATGCTTGTATTAAATCATCACCTGTACCCCATAAATATAGACGACTATTATATATCCATAATAATTTTTAAATTTTTAAAATAATTTTATATATGTCTTATGCATTAGTTGCTTTCCTAAGTATAAAACACAAGTCTGCAAATTTTTTCTACACGTTTTTTGGAGGCTTGCTTTCTCTATTATCCATGTGGGCAATACCCTCGTAATCACTAAATACAGGAGACAATTCTCAATCTTCTTTTTACAATTTGACTGTACAAACACCTCCACCTTGAGCTCCTGATTCTCTCCCAGTTCTTTTTGTACCTTTTGACTCCTCTTTCTGGTGTTCTTTTTCTTCCTACTTCTTATTGCAGTTATTTCCTTAGATTTATCCATAAACATTCACTTTTTTGTCTGATTGATCTCTTTTACTGCTCCTGCCTTCTAGAAAGATCCTCAAACAATAGTCCATGGATTAGTTGCATCAGAATCAATCAAGGTACTTGTTAAAAATACAGCTTCCTGGGGCCACTGAGATTAAAACTTCTGAAACTCAGAATTTTAACATAATTTGAAGGAAAGAATCACAATGAAGGAGCTCCAAAGGATTCGGGGGAGAAGACAGTCCAGTGATCACCGTTCTAGAAGATGCTGCCGATATTTATATTTATTTCTTTAGTCAATCCTGAGGGTTTCCTGAGCTCTAGCCCACTCATTCTAACAGTTTACTGGTCACCTCAGCTATATTTCCCTCCCTCAACTCATCCCAAACCTGCAGGAACTATGTATGTCCTTCATGTTTCTTATATTCCTTTAATGACACTATTTATAACCACCACATATAGACACCCACGCTAGAAATCTGATACCTACGTCTTCTCTCCTTTCTCACCCCTGCATCTAGCTGATAACATAATCCTGCTGACCACGTCTGTGAAATATCATCTGAATCCACCTGGTTTTTCACTTACCGCACAGTGACTATTTACTTCACACCTTCATCTCTTTCTCAGGATATTGTAATAGTTTTTAGACTTAGGTCTAACACCCCCGATTCTCTTATCTCTAATCCATCCTCTACATCCCTATGAATCATCATTCTAGGGCAGCACTGCCTTCCTGCGATGATGGAAATGCATTGTCCAATATGGTAGCCCCTACCCTCATGTGACCATTGAGAACTTCAAATATGATCAGTGTCAGTGGAGGACTGCATTTTAAATATAATTGAATTTAAATTCATATAGCTGGCCAGGTGTGGTGGCTGACACCTGTTATCCCAGCACTTTGGGAGTTGGAGGCAGGTGGATCACCTGAGATCAGAAGTTCGAGACCGGCCTGGCCAACATGGTGAAACCCCATCTCTACTAAAAATACAAAAATTAGCCATCGTGGTGGTGCACACCTGTAGTCCCAACTACTCAGCAGGCTGAAGCAGGAGAATCACTTGAACCTGGGAGGCAGAGGTTGCAGTGAGCCAAGATTGCACCACTGCACTCCAGCCTGGGTGACAAAGTGAGACTCTGTCTCAAATTAAAAACAAAACAAAAAATTTATATAGCCACTTGGATCTAGAGGCTACCATATTAGACACCACAGTTCTAAAATATGGGTCTTTTCTTATCTCATTGCTTTCAAAAAGCTCATTAGCTGTAGGATGAGGTATAGACAGTAGCATGAATCACCTCCATAATTTAAGCTCCTCTGTAGTTGCTACCACCAGCATCTACCTTACTCCCATTCCCACATATACTCTAATACTGTAGAACCTTGCTTTTCCTAAGCAAGCCATAATTTTTCAATCTTCCAGCTCTTGATCCTGCTGCTTCCTCTATGTTTGACCTATTTTTCAAGGTTTATTAAAGAAAGCTGCGCCCTCACTCCCAACAGAAGGAACATCCCCTTATCATGGACCTTGGACAAGCCATTTAGCATCTCTCAGCCCAGTTTTCTCATCTGTAAAGTGGGAATGATAACAGTTCCTCTTTTACAGAGCTCTTGGGGGATTAGATATTGCATTATTCAGATTCCATCACTAAGAAAGCCTGCAATAAAAATAGCTGTTATTATTTTCTGTTCTCCTGTCACATTTATCATGTGGTATCAGGCGCCTTTCCAGATAAGACTCTCTCTCCCCTCAAGACTGAGCTTGTTAGCAAGAAAGCCTCGATCTTGTTCCCGGTTGTCCTTCAACATCCGGCACATTGTTGCCATTTGACAAATGCCTTGGCTGGGTGGCAAGCAAATAACTTAGCCAGTTACTCACATAGGATTGCATAGAATTTTTTTTAAGTATGACATTTTTGTGTATATTTTTAGGGAGGAGTAGAAGAGTAGCAAGAATTAGAAAAAAAGAAGATGCCAACAACTTTTCTTTTTAAGCATCAAATGTTTCTCATTACTGCCCAGAAAAACTGGCATAAGCTGTTGTTAAATCTGTGTCCCTTCTCCTCGCTTGACTGGAGTTTGAGTTTTAACATTTTGCCATTCTGACTTTCCTTTCTGGGCCCCTGGGTCCTCTCCTCCCACCCCCTCCCTAGGTACTAAGTTTCCATCATTGTCACCACGGCAACAGCAGGGATGCCCCATTCCTCACAGCTCCGCACAGCTAAACTCTGGTCGCCTTTGTCCACTGAGCTAGCTGAATTCTTTATACGTAAGCCACTAAATCAACTATCTTCTACACAGAACTTCATCCATTATTCAACCCTAAGAAAAAAAAAATTGATGTGTACCAATTTCTTCTCCTGGGAATGGCCTTTTTCCAGACCTGCCAATATTCTTGAATGAACGAGACATTTTTGGTCCCTAGGAACAAATATAAAAATTGCCAGTGTACGCGCGTCCAATATAAGTGCGATGCAATTTTAAAGCACGCAACAGAGCATTCATAATGGGTTTCCCTTTTAAAAGCACAGTAGACCAAAAATAAACCTGACAAAGGGCAGCTGTAGAGTTTTAACACGTGGAAAACTCCACAAGCAGCAGTTATGTAACTTGAAAGAAACACGATAAATATTTCACACCATTAGATGAACTTCCAAACTCTGACACTGAAAAAAAATCAAAGAACACCAAACGAACACACCTCAAATCTCCCAGGAGCAAAATGCTTAAACTGAAAAGGGACCGAGGCTGTGCTAAAATCTGAGACCTGACTTCCAGCACTAGTCTTGATTGCTTTTTTTTTTTTTTGTCTCGAGTCCGAGGCGGAGCCCGCGAACCCCATCTCCTCAGAGCGCCACCCCCTCAGTTTCTCCCGTTGGGCAGAAATTTTCCGATTTTCTCCACCCCTGGGCTGAAAAGCCAGAAAGAAGTTCTGAGCCAAGGAGTGGAAGAAAGGAGTTGAGGTAAAGCAGGAGGCGTTTCCTCACCCGCACACACCCCCGCCCCCCGCACACCCAACCCCCCACCCCGCCCCAGCCTGCCCGCGCCTCCCGCCCCCGGCTCCCCGCCCTAGGGACAGCTGGCAGCCCCGCGCGGACCAGACACAAAGCCGATCAATCCCGGAGGCGTGGGGGCGGAGGGACGACTCGCCGCCGCTCTCCCGGGCGCTGCTCTCCTCCTGCCCCCTCGCCAGGACCCTCGGACGCCTCGTCTGGCTTTCACGCCCTCAACCCCCCACCCCCACACCCCCAAAAAAGAACAGACCCCCATCCCTGGGCTGGAGGACCCGCCTCTTGGCAAACAGCTGAGAAGGCGCCCATGGGGGCGGGAAACTGACATCCCATCTAGAGCCGTCCCTCCTCTTCCTCCCTGCCCGGCTCTCTGCTCCTCTCCGGCCCCACAAGTTCGAGGACCCCCGGCCTCCTGCGCGCCTGCCGCCGGGACCCTAGACGTCGTCTGAGCAGCCGGCTCCGGCCCCGCGAAGATGGCGAGGAGCCGCCGCCGCCTCCTGCTGCTGCTGCTGCGCTACCTGGTGGTCGCCCTGGGCTGTAAGTTGCTCGGGTCCCTCCACCCTTGCACCCACTCCTGCCTGGACCAGCCTGCCCCCAGCCTCCAGCCCCCAACGGGGCGCTCGCGCGCGGCGTCCGGGCGGCTCTGGGCCGAGGTCGCCGCGGGGCGTCTGACTTTGCGCCCCAGGGTGCCGGGGGACGGGCGCGAGGGTCAGGGAGCGCGAGGTCTTGCGCTTCTTGTAAATTGTGTCTGATTTTGTCAGTTCTAGATACAGAAAATTAAGGGTCCCCACTAGCGGGTTCTCATCTTTTTGCAAAGTTGGGGTAAGTTTTCAGACAGAGGGACGTGACTCGAATGCAAAACTCACTACCCACTCGTAAGATGCTAAGATCCCAGGAAAGATGGCATCACTGGGAGGCGGGCGCCGGCCACACTTGGTGAGTCCCGGGCGGGGCGCAGCGCCCGCGCGTCCTGGGCTCTCTGGCGTCTCAGCCGAGCCGGCGGGAAGCACTTGTGGGGCGGGGGTGGGGGGGTTCGTGGCTGCTCAGCCAGAATTACTTTTGTCCTCTCCACCTGCACATCTACATTCAGTTAGAGAAGTCTGGTCTGGGGACTCTAGCCAGCTGCTGTGTCCTCAGGGGACGTCCAACGGGACGATTGTTAGAAAGATGCAGAAGCCACATGATCCAGTAGCTGGGGAGACGTCCCAAAGCCAATTTCACCGGATGATTTTAAACAGGATTTTCACGGATTCGGGGCTCATGAGATTTAAAGTCCTGGGAATGCTGCCGTTATTTTGTTTTCTTCGCGTTAACTTTTTAGGAAAATGGAAGAAATTACAATAGACCTTAAGCAATGCAGTTCTATTTTGCTTTTTCTTTTTTTCTCCCACGTTTTTTAGTTGGCTTGCTTTTCTTTCTTTCTTTCTCTCTTTCTTTGGTAAAATGAGTTATTGTTGCTATTCACATTCTGGTGATGTAATTTACAATACTTAACCTGCAGGACGAGTGTCTAGTGTCTAATATCACAATACAATGATATTTTCTCACACTCTTGCTGCCCAAGTGATCGTCGCACAGCTCAAGTGATGTGAGCCACGTCCCTTTGTGGAGGAGGAAGGTGCACATTGTCTCCCGGAAGGGACACGTGCTGACCAATATTGTATAAAGTTAAACCAGAAAGGCAGAGTTTCACAGTGAAACCCTTGTGCAATTTTGAAATATCAACTGATATACGAAACACACAGAGGAAAAAAATGCACTCCTGCTAGAAGGCAACAGAGAGGTAGGCTGGAGAAATTGTAACAGAACGTCTGAGAAAATTATGTATTCTGCTAAAATCCTAAATTTCAAATAGAAAAGAGTGTGCCTTTTAGTGCAGAGTTGTCACTAATTAAAAGCAGAAAATCGTTCTGCTCTGCTATTCCTATTGAGTCACCAATATAGAAACAATACACCCTAAGTTTGAAATTGTAGTGAAGAAACAACCAAGAAGCAAACAGAAGAATAGATGAATGGGCCTGAGTGACCTCTTGAGGCTTTACATAAACATAACACATTGGCTCTGCTAACCTTGATTCCTAGAAGGGATAAATTTGAAAGTGTTGTGGGGACTTTTCTGTATTGTTTCTGAGATACCAAAAGATCTGGCATTGCAAGAGTGTTTTCTTTTCTTTGTGTGTGGGTGGTTTAAAAACAAAAATGTTTAAAACAATTTTAAATAGTTTGGATTTAAAGAAAAATTCCAAAGCTAGTATAGAGAGTTCCCACACACTCCACACCCACTTTCCCCTATTGTTAATATCTTTCATTAGTATGGTACTCTTCATTCAGATTTCCTTCATTCTTACTTAATGCCTTTTCTATTCCAGATATGGAATAGCCATCCAGGCTATCATATTACATTTAGTTGTCGTGATTCCTTAGGCTCCTCTTGGCTGTAGCAGTTTCTTAGGCTTCTCTTGTTTTCTCTTACTATGACAGGTTTGAGGAGTATTGGTAGAATGACCATCCGTTGATGTTTCTCTGATATTTTTCTCATGACTAGACTGGGGTTATGGGTTTTTTGGAGGAAGATCAGAAAATGGTAAGGGGCCTAGGAAAAGTGACATTTTCATCACATCATCTCCAGGGAACATACTGTACACATGACTTGTTGCTGTTGATGTGAACCTTGATCACCTGTAATTGTATTCATCATGTGGTGCATACCAGTTTTCTCCACAGATCACCTACACTTTTTTCTTCATTTCCATGATAGATCTTTTGGAAGGAACTCACGACATGCAACCCACACTTCTTCAGGAAGGAGAGTTATACTCCATCTCCTCAGTGGAGTATCTTCATAAATTATTTGGAGCTCTTCTGCATGGGAGGTGTGTGTCTCCCTTCCCCTCACTTAGTTATTTAATCATTTACTTTTCTATCAGTATGGGCTCATGAGTATTCATTTTATACTTTGCGTTATAATCCAATACTATTTTATTTAGTAAAGACTTAGTGGATTTCTTATGCTGTTATTACATATTCATCTTCTCAATATTCTTCCCAGATGTAACTGTACCACTCTTTTGGCCACTGCTCTCATGTACAATGTCATGCTTACTCTCTTCTTTCCTTTTTTTTCCTGCTGTTTATCAACATTTTTTATATCTTTCTTAGTAGTCTGGAGGATTGCTTTTTGTTGTTGTTCTTTTTATTTAATCTATGATGTCAGTATCCCTGTGGATATATGGACATTTTCTTGTGTGTTTAGTTGAATTATATTTTTCTTTCCCACTCCATTGGGAAAGGAATTTCTTCATGTTTACTCACCACTGTATATCCAGGGCTGAGCAAAGTTCCTGGTTAATAGTAGGTATAAATATATGCCTGTTGATTCTGTAGTATCTTAGTCAATTCCTGCTGTAACAAAATACCATAAACTGAGTAGCTTATAAACAACATTTAGTTCTCACAGCTCTGGAGGCTGAGAAGTTCACAATCAAGATACCAGCAAATTCAGTGGCAGTCAAGGGCCCACTTTCTGGATCATAGATTGAGGCTTCTCAGGGTGATCTCCCGTGATGGAAGAGGAAAGGCAGCTCTGAGTGCTCCTAGTAAGGGCACTGTTCCCATGACCAGATCACAGTCCAAAGCCTTCACCTCCTAATACCATCACATTGGTGATTAAATTTCAACATATGAATCTGGGGGTGGGGGGACATAAATCATAGCAGACGGAATGGGGATAAGGCAGGGTAGGTAAAAAGAAGTGTATGGGTTGAACTGATTGCAATATAAATCATGAAGCTCTAACTTCATGTTAAATAGATGGGGTGTCAGACTTCTTTGAGTCATCATTTAAGCTGATATCTGAAAAAATAATAGGAATGAGTATTCCGTGTTTGGTGGGGTGTTGTTATGCTTTTCACGGTCTCTCAGAGCCTACGAGCTGATCGTAAATGAGAGCAGTTCCTGATTCTACCTAGGCAGTAGCAGCTGGTCCTCAGATCTGGACTGGAACCTGATCCAGGCGCTTAGCCTAAGTCTAATCTCTCATCAACTGATAAAGATTGTGGTGAGGGAGAGGTCTGAATCTTTTGTAAAATCACAAGGCTCTGCCTTTTTGCCAGAACTGACCCAAAACAGCACTCCAGGGAACCAAGACCAGGAAAATTCTGCCCTCTGTATCTATTATTAAGAAACAACTGTTATAATCAATTTGCTGGAGAGAACTGGTTTCATGCTGTCATAGTCTTAATTATCTGATGAACAGAAAGGTTAAAATGGGCATGTAGGTGGATTTAACAACCATTTCAAGACTATGAAAGAAATTATATTAAAAAGAACGAAGTCAAAAACAAAAACTTCAGCCTGAGCAGCACAGTGAGTTCCCTACAACTGAGAACACTCATTTATCCTCCCACATGAGCAGTTTAATGAGAGGAGCCCTTGGGAGCTTACGGATGTTCACCACCCATAGTTTCCATTGCATTGGTTTCCTTCTGTGGGCCTTCTCCATACAGAAGATGTATCAGAATATAGAGGTAAGAGCTGCTAATTTTATTGAAGTCAGACCACCAGGAAGCTATAAAGTCCATTGCTTAAAATAATATTTTTTCATCCCATAGTAATATAGTAGTAACACTGCTGAGTCAATACTGCAGTATATCCCTCTTGCTAGATTGATGTTTTGAGGAAGATGATGGTGAGGATGGAAAAGGGGAATCAGAACCTGGGTCAGGTGCTTCCTTTGGCAAAAGCAGCAAAACTTAAGACCATATACTGTTTTCTTGGACAGTATTACTGTTAACAAGGCTAGAACTTAGAAAAATAATCCAACTATATTGCTTTTCTATTGCTGTGAAGCATGGCCATAAACAAAACAATACAAATTTATTGTCTTAAAGTTCTAGAGGTCAGAAGTCTGAAATAAGTCTCACTGGGCTGAAATCGGGGTATTGGCAAGGAGCATTCCTTCTGGATGTTCTAGGGCAGAATCTGTTTCTATGACTTTTCCAGCTTCTGGAGGCTCCCCACGCATGGCCCTATTCCACCAGCTTCTAACTCTGTGACACCAGGCTGCCACCTCTCTAATTATCTCTCTTCTGCTTCCTTCTTCCACTCATCAGGACCCTTGTCATTACCTTGGACTCAGCTAAGTAACTCTGGATAGTTACTTACTCATTTCAGAATTAGCTGGTTAGCAACTTTCGTCCGTCTACAACTTCAATTCCTATTTACCATGTAAAGTAAGATATTTATAGGTTCTGGGGAGTAGAATGTCTATTTTTATGTCTATGGCTATTATTATGTCTCTCACACCAGCTAAAATGAGGTTATGCCCAGCAACAGTGTTTTCAGTGTTGTACTCAAGAATATTCTAGATCCCATGAAGCCACCATAACTTTTACTTTTAAAGTACAACTCATAGTGATATAAAGCTGGTTGGTTGTTTTGTTTTGTTTTGTTTTGAGCTGGAGAGTTGCTCTGTTGACCAGGCTGGAGTGCAGTGGCTCAGTCGCAGCTCACTGCAACCTCTACCCACCGGGTTCAAGCGATTCTCCTGCCTCAGCCTCCTGAGTAGCTGGGATCACAGGTGCCAACCACCACACCCAGCTAACTTTTGTATTTTTAATAAAGACTGAGTTTCACCATGTATGCCAGGCAGGTCTTGATCTCCTAACCTCAGATGATCTGCCTGCCTCAGCTCTCAAAGTGCTTGGATTACAGGCATGAGCCACTATGTCTGGCCTAAAGCTATACTTTTTATGAGTTGTATTTTAAATTGCATAGTATGGTGGTAAAGAACATGCACTCCAATGCTGTACTCTGTGCTCTTACCAGCTGTGTGACCTTGTACAGGTTATTTAACACCTGTATATGTCAGTTTACTCATCAGTATTGGTGACAGTCCAAATAAGACTGCTTACCTCATAGAGGTTTAGGACTAATTACATGTATTGACATGTATGACAGACTTAGTAAACTGGAGAAACCATTGAAGCCTTTTGACATTGAATCTGTTAGATTTGCATTTTAAAGAGCATGCATTGGATAGAGTATGGTGAATGGAAGGACTGGGGTGGGAGGAATCAAACTGGGGAGACAAGTTAGAAGTTATTGGAGTAGTCCAGGCAATCGCTTGTATAAGTATTTATTTTATATAATTTATCGATAAATATACTCACATAATTACACATACACGTATAACCTCTGACAATTGTTTTTTACAGTCACGTGTCACCTAATGATGAGATATGTTCTGATAAATGTGTCATTACGTGATTTTGTTACTGTGTGAACATCACAGCATGTATTTACAGAAACCTAGATGGTAGAGCCTGCTGCACACCAAGGCTAATGGTGTAGCTATTGCTCCTGGGCTACAAAGATATACAGCATGTTACTGTACTGGATGCTGTAGGCAGTTGTAAACAGTGGCAAGTATTTGTGTACCTAAACATATCTAAACATGGAAAAGGTACAGTAAAAACATAGCATAAAAGAGAAATGGCACACCGGTATAGGCACATACCATGAATGGAGCTCGCAGGATTGGAAGTGGCTCTGAGTGAGTCAGTGAGTGAGTGGTGAATAACAGTGAAGGCCTAGGACATTGCTGTATACGACTATAGACTTTATCAACACTATACACTTAGGCTACACTAAATTTAGAAAATAATAAAGTTTTTGTGCTGTATCAATACAGGCGTTTCAGCATCACTAGATGATAAGAACTTTTCAGCTCCATTATGATCTGTGGGACCACTGTCATATATATGGTTTATTGTTGACCAAAATGTCATTATGCAGTACCTAACTGTATTAATTAAGTCTGTTCAGGAATCTAAGAAAAATGGCTCTTTGGTGTTTTGTTTTGTTTTTGAGACAGAGTCTCGTTCCATCACCAGGCACCAGGCTGGAGTGCAGTGGCCCGACCACGGCTCACTGCAAACTCCACCTCCTGGGTTCAAGCAATTCTCCTGCCTCAGCCTCCCAAGTAGCTGGGACTACAGGCGCGCGCCACCACGCCCAGCTAATTTTTTTTGTATTTTTAGTAGAGACAAGGTTTCACCATGTTGGCCAGGATGGTCTCGATCTCTTGACCTTGTGATCCGCCTGCCTCGGCCTCCCTAAGTGCTGGGATTACAGGCATGAGCCACCACGCCCGGTGGTTTTTAAGGAATTTTTTTTTTATTACATATGCTACATTTTGAACATGCTGTTCAGTTCCCAACCTGTAAACATGAAACAGTAGCTCTCTTGGTTACTGTATACCTTCTTTCAATATTATTCTGTTTCCCACACCTAAGTTTATTTTCAGTATTTGTTTTCAGTGTTTCCAGAGTTTCCCTGAGTTGTCACCCTTAGAACAGTTATTTTTACTTGATTTGATGTTCAGAAGAGTGGCCTTCTGTGTTCTAAAGTGTGTGAGTGTATGTATGCATAAGGTGTGGGGAGAATGAGAGAGAGAGAGAATGGGTGGATGTATGCTCAAATAAATGCCTGCTGGCAGGACCACAAAACCCTACTCTCTTCAGGCCAATGAATGGGTAGGAAATACTCTCCAGTTTGAATTGTTCCTACATTTTATGAGCAGAACAGCAAATCCTGTGAAAGTATTTCAAGATCTGCCCTCCTAGCTGTCCATTGTCTTGGCTCAAAAAGTCCTAAGGAAGAACACTTATGAACTTGACAGGAATTTGGGTTCTTTATTGGAGAGCCCTGCTCCTGTTTATCGCATGTCATCAGCGTCAAACTTTTGTTTTGTTGGGTTTTCTGTTTTTTTGAGGTTGCTGAAATTTTCTACTGGGATAGTTTAGGATAGACTCATCTTTATATTTGTAAAGAGTAAAAATGCGTAACCTGGTTTGTCTTCTCTATGCTAGGTTTGTCCAATTTGCTCACTTTCATTTTTTCAGTGTGGTCACCTGCTATTTTTACTCTTTGCTTTCTTCACGCTGTGAAACTTGCTAAATACCTACTATGGACAAAACCAAAGATAAAAATGAATTAATCGTTAAACACATTTTCTCATATGTCTAACTAAAAATAGTATAAGCTTAGGGTAAATTCAAACAGAGCAGCAAGTTTACAAAAGGAGAAGTCAGTCTCCTTCACAGCTTTCCTGATTCCTATTTATGCCTCACAGATAACCCATCCTTAAGTTTCCTGCAAATAGTTTCAGAAAATTGGAAAACAAATGTTCCAGTATATATAAGCATACTCTTATGGTTTCTTTAGAAATAAACATCACAATTGATTATGCTTACTGCTCTATACCTTCCAGAAAATCAAGTCATATTATATATAGTATTGTGTACCTTGCTACAAAAAAGTGATTTGTGTTAGTAATTAAGCTACAACATAAAGCTCAATGTCACAAGCAGGACTCAAGATAACACTGCCAAAATGCAGTGGGAGCTATTTTCTAACTAGAACCACCAAAAACAATGAAACAAAGTGATTAGTAAAACAGAGGGAAATAAACTTCCAAACAAGTAACCAAATCTGGAAAGGGAAAAATTCCAACCAAGATCCAATTAAAAAGTCCAAAGGAGAACGTGTGCAAACCCAGAGAGGACAGAGACACTGGCCCCAGCTAAGATTCACAGGCAAGTGCAAATGGGTGCTATTTTTAACGGAGGCCAAAGAAGAAATAATGACCACAAAGAAAAAGGGAACATGTGGAACTTCTGGGCAAGTGCTAAATTTGAAAAGAGAGAATGGCGTTTATGTTTTTTTTTAAATGCACTAGAGGGCTGGGCTTCATGGCTCATGCCTGTAATACCAGCACTTTGGAAGGCTGAGGTGGGTGGATCACCTGAGGTCAGGAGTTTGAAACCAGCCTAGCCAACATGGTGAAACCCTGTCTCTACTAAAAATACAAAAATTTGTGAGGTATGGTGGTGCCCTGAGTAGCTGGTAGTCCCAGTTACTCGGGAGGCTGAGGCATGAGAATCGCTTGAACGTGGGAGGCAGAGGTTGCAGTGAGCTGAGATTGCACCATTGCCCTCCAGCCTGGGCAACAGATCAAGACTCTGCCTCACAAAAAAGGCAACAGAGCAAGATTCTACCTCACAAAACAAAACAAAACAAAATTCACTAGAGGCATTTAAAAATAGGAATGGATTTTGACCAGAAGCAGAATTGTCACAGTGGAATAAACAATAACTCAAGTATCCATTTGTCCAATAATCGAAACATGCAGCCATCTATGTCCTAAAACATTAAAACTGTACCTAGGCATGTTGGAGACATGAGATTATTGTACAGTCCATATATAGTGCTTCTGGATCCAAAACAAGTCAGATTCTTTTGTGCTGTGTGTTGGTGTGTGTGCATGTAAACGAGTGAACTGCGATGCCATTTCATCTGGATACAGACTTCTTCCCAGCCTCCATTCATCTCTGTTGTTGCTATTGTAGTGATTATTCCTCATGTGGCCAAATGCAATTTCTCCCTGAAGGTCTAACTCCAAATTTCCCTGCACCTACTCTTAACCCTTTCCTACTCATCAATTCCCTGCACCTTCTCTTAAGCCTTTCCTACTCATCAAAAGATACTGGCATGTTTGAAAAGCACTGGATCAGTAATCTTCAACTTTTTTATATTACATATCCTACTTTTTTTTTTTAAAAAAGTGTATGTCCTGACATGTTTTTCTTTATAATTTATAATATGTATTTCTGGATCAACATATTAATCATGAAGCTTATAATACATAGCATAAATACCAAATGAATAAGATAATGGAGAAATAATAAAACACTAACAGAGCAGAAATGAGGTAGTTATAGTTCTATATTATAGTATTTTATAAAACCTCTATAAGTAAAATAATGTGAGATTGGTACATGAATAGACAAACCAATGGAAGAGTATATAAAGTCTAGAAATTATGCCAACTTCATTTAGAAATTGTGTGTGTGTGTATGTGTGTGTGTGTGTTTGTGTATGTATGTGTGTGTGTAAAATGGTAGCATTTGAAACCACGGAGAATACTTAATCAAAATTGTTACCACTGGAAAGCCATTTAAGGAAAAAATGGATCAGAACCTGATATTCTCCATAATGATAAATTTCAAATGGATCAGAGATCAAAATGTAAGTAGGTTAATAAATAATAAAACTATACCTCTCCCACCAAAAAAAAAAAAACAAAAAAACAAAATAAAGCATAGGTCTGTTTTTCTGTAAACTGGACTGTATAGCAAATGAGTATCTGCATGGGTAAAATAAAACACCCTAAACAAATTTTTAAAATGACTAATTGGGAAATGATATTTGTAATTTACATCTCTGACAGAGTATTATCACTGATATAAAAGGAGACCCTACAAATTAAAATATAAACATCAAAATTTTATAAATAGCACACAAGAAACCCCAGAGTTCTCAGAAGAAAAATTTACATGGTTCTTCAAATATGAAGCTTTTCTCAGTATAACTTAAAATGCAAATTAGATTGTCCCAAAGATAGCACTTCTTCCCCTAGCAAAATTGCATTAACTCATCCACATACTCTGTTATGAAGTTGTATGGAAATAGGCATGCTACATACTTCT
Source organism: Cheracebus regulus (assembly GCA_963574635.1). Lineage (NCBI taxonomy): Eukaryota > Metazoa > Chordata > Mammalia > Primates > Pitheciidae > Cheracebus > Cheracebus regulus. The sequence goes on along the minus strand of CAUYQU010020657.1, from coordinate 9,702 downwards.
GATGGAGCTGTGAAATGATACAACTGCTCTGGAACAGCAATATGTAGAAAAATTTTATATCTTCCCTTTCACCTACCATATTCAGCAATGTGTAGAAAAATCCTGTATCTGCCTTTGTCCCATCAACCCCACTACTGGAAACCTATTTTAAAGCTGTAGTTGCAAAAACAGGACACAATTTACACATGCTATTATTTTCTTTTTTATGCATTGTATTATTTATTTCACAACTATTATAAAAAAGATTGAAAACAAATGTCCAGTCATAGGGGACTGGCTAAATAAATACAGTGCATACAGTGCTACACACTGTAGCAATATAAAGGAATGATGGTGATTGCTCTGTACTTTTAACTCCAAAATATGGTAAGTGAAAAAAGCAGGATGCAGAACAATATAAATGCAGTATGCTACCTTTTGTGTAATACAGAAACACTGGCAGGTTAAACTGTTAACTAATGAAATTATTAACAGTAGGTAGAAAGAACAGGAATGGAACAGACTTCTCTTACTATATATAACTTATTATATAGATTTGATTTTCAAACTTTAAATGTTTTATTTCAAAAGATAAAATTCACTAAAACAGCCATCCCTAAAATTTGAAAACAAATGGTAATAAATGAACTTACAGAGCCTTACACCTGTAATCCACATACTTTGGTAGGCCCAGGCAAGAAGATTGCTTAAGATCAGGAGTTCAAGACCAGCCTGGGCAACATAAGAAGACGACATCTCTACAAAAAAGAAAAATAAATAAAAATTAGCTGGGCATGGTGGCATGCCTGTAGTCTCAGCTACTCAGTAGGCTGAGGCGGGTGGTTCACTTGATCCTGGGAGATGAAGGCTATAGTGAGCTGTAATTGTGCTACTGCATTCCAGTGTGGGTGACATAGCAAGATGCTGTCTCTAAAAGAAAAAAAAGGAATAAAGAAATAAACCTACTGTATATCAAATCAGTGATATAACCACACCAAGGAAATAATAATTTCAATCTGAACCTAAAAGCATAATATTCCACCAAACAGTAGAATATATCTTAAGGAAAAAAAAATAGCTGCAAATATGTTTTAAACTTCAGGACTTTAAAGTAATGATTTTGTTATTTTGACACTACATTATATTACAGGAAATACAAATCAATAATTATACTAATGTACATAGAAATTAAGATTTTTAGTGTAGGAAAAAAGAGATACATGTAGAAAGTTTTTAAAATTCGGTACAAGTCCTATAATGTTCTATCTGAATTGGAAATGTTCTATTTGAACTGAGTTTGAACTCATGATGCTTTTCTCTTTTCAAAGCTGTTTTTTCTATCTGTCACTAAAAAGGCCTGGAAGACGTCATAACCTTTATCAATCAGCTTTGAAGAAGTAACAGATAACCTCAAAAACGTCAGTAGTTTGCCACCATATGCATTATTTTTGGCTTGTATTTCATTCTGGTGGCTCCAGATTAGCTGCTGGTCTCTTCTCCACAATCTTCTTATTCCAGGACTCAGCCTGAAGGAAGTGGCCCTGTTTGGAACAGACAGTCCTGGTGGCCTAGGGAAAAGCAAAAGGCAGAGCTAAGCTGTGCCCTTAACGGCTCTAAAAGCTTCCATTTAATGTGATATATGCCCATTGGTCAAAGCACATCATGTGACCAAACGTGGACCAGGGATGGAGAATTGTGTTGTGCCTGCTGGGGGGCTCCAGAAATCATACAATAATAAATGAGAAGGGAGTTAGGAGTTGGGGGTAATAATATAAACTGTTCTACAACCCCTCAAAAATGAGCATACTTAGCATGTAAACTATAATTCCCGAATACCATTCCATACTAACAATGACTAGGGAACTTTGGAGGGACACCTGATTCCAGTTTTAGGGTTAGGCAATTTAAGATGAACCTGGGATGTTTTGTTGCCCTCATGTATTAGTCTGTTTTCACAGCTGCTAGAATGAACTGCCAGAGACTGAGTAACTTAAAACGGAAAAAGGTTTAATTGACTCACAATTCAGTGTGGTTGGGGAGCCCTCAGGAAACTTACAATCATGGTGGAAGGCGAAGGGGAAGCAAGGCACCTTCTTCACAAAGTGGCAAGCAGGACAATGCCAAATGAAGGGAGAAGAGCCCCTTATAAAACCATCAGATCTTGTGAGAGCTCACTATCATGAGAACAGCATGGGCAAAACTGCTACCATGATTCAGTTACCTCTATTTGGCCTCTCCCTTTAAATGTGGGGATGATGGGAATTATGGTGATTACAATTCAAGATGAGATTTGGGTGGGGACACAGAGCCGAGTCATATCCCTTAGAAAGCAAGTTCACTGTCAAAGACCAATGAGACTGTGCCCAAAGGGCAAAGGAATCAAACTGAAAAGGCTTTCTTTGGCCCAGCTAGAGGCAAGTTGAGAATCAAAAGAGAAAATATATACTGAATGCAATTGATATAAATCTGTTGAATATATTTTTAAATATGTTAATTATAAAGATACTGAAAAGAAAATCAACAAAAATTTTAAAAGTCATCACTCTTTCGTCACCATTAGAATTAACTAGGTCAGTTACTCCTTACCCTGATATTTGGCACTCAAAATAAATAATTGTCATTATTCTGCATTCTTTTATGCATGTATGTGTAACCACATAACCTTAACTTAGAAGGAAAAGTTCTTCTTTATAGAATTCAAGCTGATAAATGTCAAAGATAATAGATAATTTTAAAACAATAGAATCTAATCATATTTTGCAACATGCAATTGACTTAGAGTATGATTATTAATGGGTAAGATCATTAGACAAAATGTTGATGGGAGCTTTACAATGGAAGGATCAGTTTTTTTATTACCTGAAACATTGATTAATCTTAACATCATTGAAAGTAGGACAACCAGGCCAGGTGCTTATGCCTGTAATCCCAGCACTTTGGGAGGCTGAGGGGGGTGAATCACATGAGGTACGAAGTTGAGACCAGCCTGGCCAACATGGTGAAATCCCATCTCTACTAGAAATACAAAAATTAGCCAAATGTTGTGGCTCATGCCTGTAATCCCAGCTACTTGGGAGGCTGAGGCACGAGAATCACTTGAACCTGAGAGGCAGAGATTGCAATGAGCCAAGATTGTGCCACTGCACTCTAGCCTGGGCAACAGAGTGAGACACTCTCTCTCAAAAAAAGTAACTAGGGCAACTAAACATTATGTGATATGATAGGAAGCTCATAGCACTCCCTGTGTAATATTCTTGCCCATCCCTCCACAAAAGAAAATGACCTTCACCTGAATGAAGCCTCTCAGCGAGCAAACTTCTCATTACAGAAGGATAGATGCACAAATTAAATGACATCACAAGGCAGCACGTGCACGAATTCAGAAAGTGGGTTGTTTTGTGGAATAACCAACTAGGTTTCTGCAACAAGTCAGTGGCATGAAAGGCAAAAACAAAGGAGGAGAGAGGAAAGAGCAGGTCAGCACTAATTAAAAACATGCATCAAAAGGCCCAAGAAGCAAATGTAATGCTGAGACGTGATGTGTATCCTGTTTCAAATAAGACATCAGGGAAATGTGGCTAGATATTAAATTATACCAAGGAATTATTTTTGTTTGTTGTTCAAACGGTATTATAGCTATGTGTCTTTAATCTTTAGTGATGCTTGTTAAAGTAATAAAGAAAATTATTTGATATATATGATTTGCTTTAATATTCTTCAATAAGGTAAATGTAGTAAATATGACAAAATCTTTGTAACTGTTTAATCTGCATGATGAATATATACTGTTTATTGTGTGTTGTCTCTTTTTATACATTTTGAAAATTTTCTTAACAGAAAACTATTTAAACCCATAAAATAGAAAAAAAAAAGATAGTAACGTGATAAATATACTGAAATTCTAATTTTTTTTTTCTTGAAGTCCTCTGGGCTTTTTTGTATGTTCCACTTTTCACTCTACAGGTTTAAAGAGAAAATAAATAGAACAAAGTGAATTTACTTGAAATATTTGAAACACCATCTCTCTTAAGTGTTATGCCTTAACCAGAGTAGTCAGTATAAGAAATGCAAATTCTGTCTGAATAGTCCCTTTTAAAAAGCTGTTTATTTTAGTCTATTTCCCACTAATAGTTTTTTATTAATGCCTTAAAGAAAAAAAAGAAAAGAAAACCAATTCAACCCTGTCATCAGCAAGATCCTGGGTAATACAGCAGAGTCTGTTAGTATATTTACTGCATAAGAGCTACACTTTTTTTTTCATAATGTAGCATGGACCTTTCAGTGCATTTCTTTTGAAAGGGACCTTAATATTTTATTCCCTAAAATGTAAAAATACTCATCAGATGAATGCATACCACATTCATAGACTGATGGCAAGAAAAAGTGAGTATAAAAAGAGTTGATTAAATTCCTAAAAATTTAAAATTTTTGTCTTGCATTTGTTTAGTGGTGACTCGTGCCATCAAGGCCTTCTTGTCAACCCTCAGGCCCCTTCTAAACAATTAAAGAGAATACCCGCAGATGCCTTACATTCGACATATCAACTCAAGCACATTTCAAAATTGGTCATAATTTCTAAAGTACTCATTCAATATTAAAGTTCTCTTCATTAATAACTTAGTGTCAAGCTTCCTATGGGTTCTTCATATGATTTAATTTCTTAGTTTCTTTAGCCCTGAAGAGCCCAGATCTGTAAGGATTCTCTAGAGATGAGGATTATGGGAAAAATAATGGAATAAGTAGAGGCATTTAGCAGCCAAATTGGAATAGCCTAGAGCCTGGGCCAGCAGCATATGCACACTGTCATTGTAGTCATTTGTGTCAGAAGCTATTTCTGTGCTGGATACCACTTTCTCCAAATACACTATGAATTCATGAGCAAGGGAATGTAGATGTTAATGGAGGAAGAAGTTTCACTTCACCTCCCACTCCTTTGCCTCTTAGTTTTAGAGTGGAAGCAAGGTTGCATCACAGCCCTCTACAGGATATATATATTCAGAGTCCTCATTATTTGAACAATCATAAATGACTTGCTTGTACGATTATATGTATGTTCAAGTATTTATATTTAGCCACAAGTTACCAACATTTGCTGAGTAATGATGAGACCAATCAGGACCAGTCTTTTTCATTATGTGGACTAGAATGTTTGAGGAGATTTATTTCTAATTATTAGAAAATAAAAGGACAAAATATTTTGGAAGCAAGCTATTGCAACACTTCTTTTACAGAGAAGTTATCCCACTGATATGTATGTTGAATACAAATGTTCTTTTCAGAGGACAATGGACTTACATCTATTTGTTTTTCTTTTTTGAGATGGGCTCTCTCTCTGTCACCCAGACTAGATTGCAGTGGTACAGTCATAGCTTGTGCTAATTTATTATTATTATTATTATTATTATTATTATTATTATTTTGAGACAGAGTCTTGCTCCATTGCCAGGTGCCAGGCTGGAGTGCTGTGGCGTGATCTCAGCTCACTGCAACCTCCGCCTCCCGGGTTCAAGCAATTCTCCTGCCTCAGCCTCCCGAGTAACTGGGACTATTGGCATGTGCCGCCACGCCCGGCTAATTTTTGTATTTTTGGTAGAGACGGGGTTTCACCATGTTGGCCAGGATGGTCTCAATCTCTTGACCTCGTGATCTGCCCGCCTTGGCCTCCTAAAGTGCTGGGATTACAGACATGAGCCACCATGCCCGGCCTAATTTATTATTTTTTTTATAGAGATAAGGTCTCACTGTGTTGCCCAGGTTGGTCTTGAACTCCTGAGCTCAAGTGATGCTTCTGCCTCCACCTCCCAAAGTATTGGGATTACAGGTGTAAGCCACTGCAACCAACCTGACTTTCATCTTTTACCTAAAAGAATAGTAGTAACATCTTCTCTTACAAGGTGACTCATGGCAGGTTCATATGGACAGGGATGATGGACAGGATCACCTTCACTTTTTAAATTGATTAATTTTATGAATTATATTTCTAATATGTATTTGCCAGTGGTACATTATTGAATTCATAAGTTAAATATCCATGTGAAATGTCTCTACTAGATGTTCAAAGGACCTCTTTATATCTAACCACAAGTGGCAATTTTGTTTGCAAAGAAGCAAAAAGTATGATATAAATAAAATGAAACTAGAGTTCCAATGGGCTAGATTGAGTCAGTTCTGCCCTTAATAATCATATGGTTTTAGAAAAGCTACTTTATTTTATTTGAGTTTTTTTCCCTCATTTGTTAAATGAAAGGGTTTGATTTAATGATAATTTGTGTTGTTTATAATTTAACATTTTATGTTTTTAAATGAGAAAATGTACCATATTTTAGCCTGTTACAATAAAATTATGTTATATGTAGCTGAGAACGTGTTTTAAAATTCTAAACTGCCTCCTTTAGAATTCTTGTTGGTTAGAACAGAGCCTGTTTTGGAAGGAAGCAAGAAATTGGCTCCAGAAATGCTGTATATTCATGGAGTTGACTGTATGTCATGCCATAAACTTATTGTTTAATGCAGCAGGTAACAGGAATTTGTTGAAGATTTTGAAGAGTGAAATAATATATCAAAAAATAATATTGGGGATAATAATCATTTTGATCCTTACATATAGACTAGACTTGGAAAGAAAGGGTGACTGTAAGGCAGGTCTTAGGTAATGAGATCAAGATTAAACTGGAAGCTGTCAAAATTCTTCAGGAAAAGTTGAATCCAGAAGACATCAAAAATAGAAATTGATAAGATGTCATGATTGATTAAATATAGGGGACATCAAATAAATCAAAACAGTAATTCCAAGGCTGTATAACTTTGTAGGACCAGAAAATTCATGGTATTTAATTGAGAAGGAATAATTATATATATATTTATTTATTTATATTTCAAGAAGCAACAAAATAGCCAACTAAATGTATCTCTAAAGACCATTGGAGAGTGGATGATCATGCTTTGTTACCTGTCCCCTGTATTTTAGTGGTAAAATGGAAACAGAAATGTAAAACCATTCTGGAAAAAAAACATGGAGAAGATTTGTAAGGGGCAAAAAACTCAAGTCTGGAGAATGTGCTTGGTTAAAGAATGCAAAAGAACAGAGACCATGACAAAAAAAGTGCCCAGAGAAATGGCAGCCAGCCAGCAGAACCAGTGTCAGGGAAGCTGGGGAGGAATTCTGTGATGTCAGTTGTTATCTAGAGAGGTCAGGAAGAATGAAGGGAAAAGATCAGAGTGACGTGCTGGGAACCTGAGGGGATTAAAAAGTAAAGAAAAAACAAACTAAGCATTGAAACGGAACTTTACAATTGACAAAACACTTTCACGGGAATTATTTTAATTCTCATGTTAACATTACTATGGGCCACATAGTACTATTTTTATCACAGTTTCATAAATGAGAAACACAGGAACTTAGAATACTTTTAGGACTTATACTGAGGCAGGACTTGAAGTTAGAGTTACTGACTCCAAATCCCACCTTCTTTGCTATCTGGAAGACAAGGATACAAAGAATATGCTGGAAAGCATCAACCAACAGTGTATTTGCAGTATCCCTCCCTGTCTCTTACCATATATAAATGCCTTCCATATTCACAACTCAAATCAAATTCAAAGCAATATTAACCTGAAGGGCAAGCCATAAGCCTGTAAAAAATATTTCATGTTCTGAAAATATTATTTAACTAAATGGGAGAAATATCCAAAAATGAACACATTCCAGATTGTAAGGGGTTTATTTTCCAACTTAGTCATCCTAACAGTATCACAGATCATTTAAAAGGGAAATAGAAAACATCCTCATAATTTTCTAGTGTTATTTTGCTGTAAGTTCATATTAAAAGAATAACATTAATATTGTCTTAAGCAAAGGTAAATAGTATTATATATCATGCATTTACTAAATTTCAATTATGTTATTTTTAAAATTGCTATGTGTGTCTGATGATAGGATATAAGGCAGTATTTTTCCTTCCTTTAACATATAAAATAACTCTTTTAGCTGATTTATTTGGTGCCATTTTGTAATTTCTTTTGTCTTTCACTACTTCCCAATTTTAGTTTCCATAGGAACAGGATCAATTGGAAAGCATCTGGGATTCTGTCAAAATGTTGAGTCCAAGATTTCTAATTAGGGTTCAGGCACTTATAGTTTAATTATTACCAGACTTTCTCTGTGTTTTATCTTTGAAGGTGGAAAAAACTGGGTTATGATTTCACGATATGTTTTCCTTTTCAAAGATTTTTATTAAAGACTTAGATCAAAGAGCTTTAACATCATTTAAAAATGTGTTAATACATGCCTGAAAAAACTATATTATGCATACTATTCTTGAAAGATAAGACTTAAAACAGTAATTATCCCAGTTAAATGCATCAAAATTAGATGAATTTTTCTTAGCTGAAAATGTGATTCTTTGAAATGTAGCAAAAATCTAGTTTCTTCTCCAATACCTATTTTATAGTTCATTGTTGTTGTTGTTGTTGTTCTGAGATAGAATCTTGCTGTCACCCAGGCTGGAGAGAGCTGGATGACAGAGCAAACTCAGCTCACTGCAAACTCAGCCTCCTGGGTTCAAACAATTTGGCCTCAGCCTTCTGACTAGCTGGGACTAGAGGCACACACCACCACGCTCGGCTAATTTTTTTGCATTAATAGAGATGAAGTTTCACCATGTTGGCAAGGCTGGTCTTGAACTCCTGACCTCAAGTCATCTGCCCACCTCAGCCTCCCAAAGGCTAGGATTAAAGACCTGAGCCACTGCGCCTAGCCTCTTTTATAGTTTTATTGTGAGAACAAGTATGGCCAATGGAAAATAATGTAGATGATAGATTTTACTTTTTAGAAACTACTGTTAATGGTCACAATACGTAAGCTGTATAAGAGAAAATATCCCTTTGTTTCTAAAACAAAGCATTCAATTTTCTATTAGCAGAGAGTGTGCTCAAGGAATTAAATCAGGAACTACAAACAGAAAGGGGATTACTGCCCCCAGGAGGGTGCTGTGAAATTTTATGGGACCTATTCCAGTAACAGTGATGAGTGGTTGCTATACATTTGCTGAGCAGGGACCAGGCCTGTTAAATAGCTTGCCGTGTGCCAGATAGTCCTGCAAAATAAAGGACTTTCCTGAGTACTTTATTTTTCATAACTCTCCAAAGTCCTACTGCATATTCATGTAAGTAAAAACTTCATAATTCTCTGAGCTTATACTGTAAGTTACCCTGTTTTACCTGTAAATATTTATTAAATTTGCTTGTTCCAGGTCTGAGTTCAAATCCGGTTTTTTTTTTTTTTTTTGCTCTCCATTAGGTTGGTAGATCTACCTCCATCCCTTTATATTAAGTCTTTGTGTGTCCTTGCCTATAAGAAAGGTCTTAATACAGCGTACCAATGGGTTTTTTTATTCAATTTGTCTAACTGTATGTTTTGATTTGGGCATTTAATCCCTTTAAGTTTAGGCTTAATATTGATATATGTGAATTTAATACTGTTATTGATATATGTGAATTTAATATCGATATATGTGAATTTAATAGCTGTTTGCCCATTAGTTGATGTAAATTCTTCATTGTTGTAATATTCTTTACTTTTTGATAAGTTTTTAGGATAACTGATGCTGGTTGTTCGTTTCTGTATATAGTACTTCTTTCAGAAGTTGTTGCAAAACAGGCCTGGTGGTAATGAAGTCTCTGAGTTCTTGCTTGTTCGCAAAAAATTTTATTTTTCCTTGGCTT
>CAUYQU010020656.1:0-11162 GCA_963574635.1 Cheracebus regulus | reverse complement strand
AAATTTGTCTGCAATTGTGGCATCCACTCGCTCTCTGCGCTTTCACTGGGAGCTACAATCCTGAGCTGCTGCTACGTGGCCATCTTGGATCTCTCTCCGCCCGGTGATGAAGTTTTTCTGTTTCTTAGTTTTCCTTTGGCGGACTCCCCTTCTACACATAGCCGGACCTTCCCGGTTTGCTGTGCTTGATGTGAGACTCTCAGTCTGCAGCGCTTCCAATTGCTGTTTTCCTTGTGGGGATGGGACCAGCCGAGCCCGTCCGTCCCGTACACTCCGCACCGGGAAGCGCCGCGCTGGGGCACCGGCAAAACAGCCGCGCCGGCCAAACGAGTTGCGAGGGCGACTCGTGTGGCTCCTCTGCCGGGAATCCCGGTCTGTGGGCAACAAAAATTCGTCGGAAAGTGCGGCGTCCACTCGTTCTCTGCGCTTTCACTGGGAGCTACATTCCTGAGCTGTTGCTAATCGGCCATCTTGGATCTCTCCTCTTTTTTTTTTTTTTTTAAAGACAGGGTTTCACCATGTTGGTCAGGCTGGTCTTGAACTCCCGACCTCAGGTGATCCACCCGCCTTGGCCTCCAAAGTGCTTGGATTACAGGTGTGAGCCACCACGCCCGGCCCTACACATCATTTTTAATAGCTGTATAATGCCCTTTTATATGGACATATCCTAATATATTCAACCATCCCCTATGGTTAATCATAGAGTGAAATTGTTGAGGAAAGAATGTGTTGAAGTCTGTCTTTCCAGATGCATTGCCCAAAGTCCTACAGAAAGGTTGTCCTGTTCTGCAACTCTACCTTGCAGAGTAGAAGTCCATTACCATTGAAATGTTTCATTTATACTTTCAACTAGAAACATGGATCTAGTGACTTACATGGAGGAGTTTAAAGTATACGCTTGAAATCAACATGCTAAGGTAACTTCAGGACAACCTGAAGTCAGCTTAAAGTGTGCCAGTCAGAACATGGTTCCAGAATCTATCTACAATGATGGGACAGGGAGAAGATGGTGACACTGTCTCAGCCTATAGCCAGTGAATCGTTACTGAACAAGATCAGTCAATCCAAAAAAAGGTAGCGTACTACCACTGTGAAGATGCAAGGGAGTTTCCAGAAAATGCTGATTACTAACTGACTTCATCACTTGCATCAAATGGTGAAAATGAGTCACTGTCTTTTACAATCCAATTAAAATAAATTCTTTAAGGAAAAAATTATACCAATTCTTTACAATCCCTTTCAGAAGACAGACGGCAGAGAACACACCTCCTAACTCATTCTATTAAGCCAGCATCACCGTAATATCAAAACCAGACAAAGACATTACAAGAAACAAAAACTAGAGACCAATACGTCTCATGAACATAGATGTAAAAATCCTCAACAAAATGATGACAAATTGAGCCTAACAATGTATTTAAAAAGTATACATCGCAACCAAGTGAGCTTTATCCCAGGTATGCAATGCCGGCTCAATATTTAAAATATCAAATAATATATTCTATCACATTAAGACCTAAAGAAGAAAACTCACATAATCACGTCAATAGATGCAGAAAAAGCATTTGAGAAAATTCAACACCCATTTATGAATATAATTCTTAGTAAACTAGAAATACAGAGGAACTTCCTCAATTTGATAGAGTATCTATAAAAAACCTACAGCTGGCATCATACTTAATGGTGAGAAACTAGACGCTTTCCCACTAATATCAGGAAGAAGGCAGGTCCGTCTTCTCTCACCATTCCTTTTCAACGTTGTAGTGGAAGTTCTAGCTAATGGAACAAGACAACAAAAGGAAATAAAAGGTATACTGATTGGGAAGGAAGAAATAGAACTGCCCTTGTTCACAGAAAACATGATTGTCTATGTAGAAAATCCAAAAAAATCAACAAAAAATTCCTGAAACCAATAACAAATTATAGCAAGTTTATAGGATAAAGGTTAATATGCAAGAGTCAATTACTTTCCTATATACCAGCAATGAAAAAGTGGAATTTGAATTTTAAAACACAGTACCTTTCAAAAAGCATGCCTTTCTCTCTCTTCCATTGATCAAACATTTGGTTAGAAATTGTAAGATTAGATGGAAATGAATTTACTTCTCTTCCTTCTCAAACTACATGTGTCAAAACTCATGATGATAGAAGGATTATTTGCATTTTGAAATAAAATGTTACTGGTAGAGTCTCTCTCCCTCTCTCTCACATACACACACACACACACACACACACGTAATGCCTTCACATTAGGATGCCAAAAGATGACATACTTAGGTATAAATCTAACCAATATGTATAAGATCTATATGAGGAAAAAAACAAACTGATGAAAGAAATAAAAGAAGAAAATAAATGAAGAGATTTCCTATGGATAGGAAGATTAATATTGTCAAGATGTCAGTTCTTCCCAATTTGATCTTTAAATTCAATGCAATCCCTATAATAATTAGAGAATGTTATTTTGTGGCTATCAACAAACATTCTAAAGTTTATATGGAAAGGCAAAAACTCAGAATAGCCAATGATGAAGGAGAATAGCAAAGTTAGAGGACTGACACTACCTGACTTCAAGGCTTGCTATAAATCTACAGTAATCAAGAGAGTGTGATATTGGCAAATAATACACAAATTGATCAATGGAACAGAATAGAGAACACAGAAATAGACACACAAAAATACAGTCCACAGAATTTTGACAAAGGAGCAAAGGCAATACAATGAAGAAAAGATAGTTTTTTCAACAAATGATGCTGGAACACTATTTGTTGGATATTCACATTAAAAAAAGAAGAGTCTGGGCATGGTGGCTCATGCCTGTAATCCTAGCACTTTGGGAGGCCAAGGCGGGTGGGTGGATCACCTGAAGTCAGGAGTTCCAGTCCAGCCTGGCCAACATGGTGAAACCCTATCTCTACTGAAAATACAAAAATTAGCTGGACATGGTGGTGGGTATCTGTAACCCTAGCTACTCAAGAGGCTGAGGTAGGTGCAGGTTGCAGTGAGCCCAGATCATGCCACTATACTCCAGCCTGGGCAACAGAATGAGACCCCTTCTCCAAAATAAAAATAAGAAAAGAAGAAAAAAGGCATCTAGACACAGACCTCAAACCTTTCACAAAATGAACTCAAAATGGATTACAAAACTTAAATGAAATTAAGACTATAAAACTTCTAGAAGATAACATGAGAAAATCTAGATGACCTTGAGTTTAGATCTTACACCAAAGACATGATCCATGAAAGAAATAATTAAAATAAATTAGACTTTTTTGCAACTAAAATTTTCTGCTCAGCAAAAGACACTGAAGAGGATGAAAAGACAAGCCTCTGACAGAAAATATTTGCAAAAGATATATCTAATAAAGGGCTGTTAACCAAAATATACAAAGAACTCTGTAAAAACCCAGCAATAAGAAAACAACTCAATTAAAAATGGGCCAAACATCTTAATATACACCTCACCAAAGAAGACATACAGATGTCAAAAAAGCATATAAAGAAATGTTTCACGTCATATGTCATCAGGGAAATGCAAATGAGATAATACACAAATACTAAATGGCCCCAATCCAAAACACTGACAGCATCAAAGCTGGCAAGGATATGGAGCAACAGGAACTCTCATTTACTGCTGGTGAGAATGCAAAATGGTATAGCCACTTTGGAAGACAGTTTGGCCATTTTTTAAAAAAAAACTAAATATGCTCTTACATAAGATCCAGCAGTTGTGCTCCTTAGTATTTACCCACAGGACTTGAAAGCTTATGCCCACCCAAAAACCTGCACATGGATGTTTATAGCAGCTTTATTCATAATTGCTCACATTTGGAAGCAACCAAGATGTTCTTTGGTAAATGAATGGATAAATAAACTGTGGTACATCCGGACAATGGAATATGATTCAGCACTAAAGAACTGAGCTATGAAGCCATACAAAGACATGGAGGGAACATAAATGCATATCAATAAACCTGAAAAGGCTGCCTATGGTATGATTCTGCCTATATGACATTCCGGAAAAGGCAAAACTATGGAGATTACAGAAAGATCAGTGGTTGCCAGGGGTTGGGGGGAGGGAGGGATAAACAGGAGAACACAGGATTTTTAGGGCATGAAACCACTCTATGATACTATAACAGTGGATGCATGTCATTCCACATTTGTCAAAACCTTTGAATGTACAACACCAAGAGCGAGGCCTAATGTAACATATGGACTTTGGGTAACAATGATATGTCAATGTAGGTTCATCAGTTGTAACAACTGTACCTTTTTAGTGTGAGATGATGATAATGGAGGTTATACATTTGTGGGAGCAAGGGGCATATGGAAATCTCTTTTCTTGCAATTTTGCTATGACCCTAAAACTGTTCTAAATAAAGTCATGTATATGTATGTGTACATGCAGTCACACCAAGAGCCTAGTAAGTAGGGTTGGCTTTTTCATATTATTTCAGTTTTCTGACATTAATATTGTTGGTGCAACGTAACTAAATTATATATCCATACTAATATCATCCTGCCGTATTTGAGCTCTTATAAGATTTGAAAAAAAAAAGATTTGAGTGTGTAATCAGCATGGATTGAAACGTTAATTAGTGAGAATCAGATTTTTTTTTTTTTGAGATGGAGTTTTCGCTCTTGTTGCCCAGGCTGGATGGAGTGCAATGGCACAATCTTGGCTCACCGCAACCTCCTCCTCCCAGGTTCAAGTGATTCTCCTGCATCAGCACCCCAAGTAGCTGGGATTACAGGCATGTGCCACCATCCCCAGCTAATTTTTTTGTATTTTTAGTAGAGACAGAATTTCCCCATTTTGGTCAGGCTGGTCTCAAACTTCAGACCTCAGGTGATCCGTCTCCCTTGGCCTCCTAAAGTGCTGGGATTACAGGTGTGAACTACCATGCCCAGCCAAGAGAATCAGGTATTTTTACCAGCATTTTGTCTAGATTCTCTAAGCCTTAAAAATGAAGAACGGGCCAGACATGGTGGCTCACACCTATAATATCAGCACTTAGGGAAGCTGTGGTGGGAGGATCGCTTGAGCCCTGGAGTTTGAGATCAGCCCTGGCAACATAGTGAGATCTCAGCTCTACAAAAATTTTAAAAATTAGCTATGTGTGGCTGCACGTGCCTATAGTCCCAGCTAGTAAGGAGGCTGAGGCAGACGGATCACTTGAGCCTCGGAGGCTGAGGTGCAGTGAGCTATGGTAGTGCCACTGCATTCCAGCCTGGGTGACAGAGTGAGACCCTGCCTCAAAAAAAAAGAAAAGAGGAAGAACTAAAAAGCATATGTTAGAATTAGAAACACACACACACACACACCCCATTAGACCCAAGGAAAATGGAACCAAGTTTAGCAACAGAGGACAACAGTCTCCTACATAAAGCAGCTGACTATTCAAGATTTTATGAAAATAAAAGTCAGTGCCCCTTTCAACTATGTTAAGTAGCAAAGAATGGTAAATGCCAAGTATAGTAGGACAAATATAGATGTTACAGGTAAGCAATATTTTTTTTAAACTAATGCTAAGAGTTTTTCCATGAGCTCTTCATTATGGAACTCTCACATGGATTGCTGAGTATAAATACATAACTGCTTTAAGAGTTTTTTTCCCTCTTTTCAGTTATCTTTCTTTATTCTCCTCCTGTTTATATCTGTCTGAGAGAGAGAGAGAGAGAGAAGCATAAAGCAAATATGCACATTTTAAAAATAGCAAACATCCATATAATCATCATCAAAATCAGGAAATAGGACATTGCTGGCCCCCAAGAATGCCCCGTTTAAACTGTCTTTCTGTGCTTCTGTAAGACACAGCAGTGACACAAGAATACCCTTGTTTCCTTGGTGTTGTCAAGTGAGCAATCAACAAGCACAGGTGCATCCAGAAAATGGATATGTTTCACTATAAAATTTGTATTTACTGTTATTGTCACTCTCCACAAAAAGCTGCCTCTGCAATCAAAGTTGTATACTAATACGGGAAAGACAGTTGCGGGGTGAAATACAGTAGTGAACTTCCATGGGCCAGGTAGTGCTAGGATGCAGATGCCTTTTTAACAAAGGCAGTATTGTTTCTTAAAATCTGATGTAAAAGTAATAGAGGGTGGAGGGGATTATTCACTTCAGGAAGTATTCTTCCTAGGATTTTATAATATAACTCCTCCCTGCCAGCTCTGGAGGTCTGGGGGATCTTCTCCTCCTGGCTTCTCATTCTCCTTCCTTCTCTTCCCTCCCTTCACATATCCTCCTATTTATTTATTTTTTTTTTGAGGCTGAGTCTTGCTCTGTTGCCCAGGCTGGAGTTCAGTGGCAAGATCTTAGCTCACTGCAACCCCCGCCTCCCAGGTTCAGATGATTCTCATGCCTCAGCTTCCCCAGTATCTGGGATTACAGACACCCACGACCATGCCTGGCTAATTGTTATATTTTTGTAGAGATGGGATTTCACCATGTTCGTCAGGCTGGTCTCGAACTCCTGACCTCAAGCAATCCACCCACCTTGGCCTCCCAAAGTGTTGGGATTACAGGCATTAGCCACTGTGCCTGGCCTCTCTGGTCTATTTTAACCAGTTCCTGACATTCTCATATCATACCTTTGGGCTAATGTTCCTAGACCCGGGGGCAATGGAGCCACCCAGATTGTTTGCAACGATTTCCTGATGGAAAGAGTCTTAGATATGAGGCCCCACTTTCTTGGAACACCCTTGCTTTAGCTCCGTGAGGAAGTCCTGCCTTTCTTAAAAGCCTCCCTCAAATCTCATCATCTTTGTCGTCTTGAGGTCACCCAGTTGGGTTTAATCTCTTCCTATCCCCATATCTTCAGTCTGTATTTTAGCACTGATGACAGTGGTTTATGTTAGAATTGTTTCTATAGGTGCCTCTCACTCCTGCTGGTCAGGAACTGTATCTCTCTTAACCACTGTATTCCTTATTACTAGTCCTGTGATTTACCCTGGTTGAATTGATTTGTTGAATCTAGTGTATTTAAAATGTGATCACTGCTGGGCATGGTGGCTAACATCCGATTTGGGAGGCCAAAGTGGGAGGGTTCCTTGAACTCAGGAGTTTGCGACCAGCCTGGGCAACATAGCAAGACTTCGTCTCTTTTAAAACCAAGAAAATTAGCCAGGTATGGTGGTGTGCATCTGTTCCCAGCTATTTGGGAGGCTGAGGTGGGAGAATCACTTGAGCCTGGGACTTCGGGGCTTCAGTGAGCCGTAAATGTGCCACTACACTCCACCCTGGGCAACAGAGTAAGACTTTGTCTCTAAATAAATAAAAACAAGATGTGATCAGGCCAGGTACAGTGGCTCACACCTGTAATCCCAGCACTTTGGGAGGCTGAGGTGGGAGTATTGCTTGAGCCCAGGAGTTCAAGACCAGCCTGGGCAACATAGTGAGACCCTGTCTCTACAAAACAAAATTGCTACCAAAAAATCTCTACAAAAAAAAAAAAAATCTCTGCTGGGATTACAGATGTGTGCAGTGGCATACACCTGTAGTCTCAGCTACTTGGGATGTGGAAGTGGGAGGATCACTTGAGCCCAGGAGTTTGAGGCTGCAATGAGTTATGTTCACGCCATTGCACTCCAGCCTGGATGTCAGAGAACCTATCTCAAAAAAAGAAAAAATGTGGCCGGGCACGGTGGCTCATACCTGTAATCCCAGCACTTTGAGAGACTGAGGCATTGGATCACTTGAGGCTAGGAGTTCGAGACCAGCATGGCGGACATGGTGAAACCGCTTCTCTACTAAAAGCTTTTCTACTAAAAATAAAAAAATTAGCTGTGTGTGGTGGTGCACATCTGTAATCCCAGCTACTCAGGAGGCTGAGGCAGGGTATCACTTGAACTGGGGAGGTGGAGGCTGCAGTGAGCCGAGATGGCGCCACTGCCTTCCAGCCTGGGTGACAGAACAAAACTCCATCTCAAAAAAAGAAAAAGAAAAAAAAGTGATCAATTTGACATTTTCCTAGGCAGCATCTCAGGCATGTTGTCTATAAAATTCACCATGAAGAGTGAATATATGTTAAATGTTTTGAAGCTTCACCTTTGGAAATGTACCTTTTCCTTTTCCACTATCAAAGAAGGAATTATCCAATATTGTATGGTCATAAAATAAAAGATTATGGATGAGAGATAATGAAGTGAGTTTACAACCTCTGTTAATCTGTTGGTGTCCTTGTCCATTCTATGCAGTCACTTCAGCTTTCTCCAGGGCAATACAATGTGCTTCCTGCACCAGTTCCCAAATATGCTTCCAGGTAACTATATACTTATTAAATACACTGCTTTCCATCATTTTATCATGCCTTTCTGTTTACATACCTACATGCCAATACTCATGGCTCTTAAACTTCATTTATGCACCTCATATGCAGATTAACATTTTAAAATATTTAATGAAAGGTAGGGAATAATTTTAAAAAGATCTTTAAAAAATAGATTCAGAAAATCATTTTTCTTTTTTTTTTAAATATAGGAGCTGTGTATTTCGTTCAACAGTTCAAAGATTCCCAACAGCCTATTTTATTCCCGTAAGTATAATGTAGACAGTTAACTCATGGTGAATTTGATGTTTAAAATATGCGTGCTTTCTGGAGTGGAGCAAGATGGCCAAATAGAACCCTCCAGTGATCGTTCCTCCTAGGAGGAACCCCAAACTGAACAACTATCCACACAAGAAAACACCTCTATAAGAACCAAAAAGCAGATGCGGGATCACAATACCACAGTGATCAGGTTTTAACACTGCATCAGGGAAAGAGGTGCTGAAGAGGGTAGGGTAGAAAAGAGTGTTGAATTGCTGACACTACCCTCCCCCATCCCCTGGCAGCAGCCATGTGGCCTGAAGACAGAATCTGCTCTTGGGGAAGAGGGAATACAGTGATTGTGGGACTCTGTATTGGAACACAGTGCTGCCTGTCACAGGGAAAGCAACACAGGGTGGAATTCAGCTGGTGCCCATGGAGGGAGCATTTAGACCAGCCCTAGCCAGACAGGAATTGCCCATCCCAGCCGTTAGATACTGAGTTCCAGCTCTCCCCACCACTGTGAGCTGAAGTGCTCTGAGGTCCTAAATAAGCTTCAAAGGCAGTCTAGGCCACAAGGACTGCAATTCCTGGGCAAGTTCTGGTGCTGTGCTGGGGTCACAGGCAGTGGACTTAGGGTGCATAAGACCCAGTGAGATACCAGCTGGGGCAGCCAAGGGAGTGCCTGTAGCACCTACCCTCCATCCCCAGGCAGCACAGCTTGCAGCTTCAAGAAAGACCCTTTCCTTTCACTTGAGGAGAGGAGAGAGTCAAGAGGACTTGCCTTGCAATCTGAATACTGGCTCAACCACAGCAGAATAGGGCACCTCAGGCAGAGTCCTGAGGCCCCCATTCCAGGCCCTAGCTCCCAGACAACATTTCTAGACACACCTCAGGCCGGAAGGGAATCCACTGCCTTAAAAGAGAAGGACCCAGTTCTGGCAGCATCTATCACCTACTGACTAAAGAACCCCTGGGCTTCGAATAAACACCAACAGTGGCCAGACAATACTCATTGCAGGCCTTAGCCAGACAGCGCTGTGCTGCTGCCGGTGTGACCCGGCACCTTCCCAGCTACAGTGGCCACAGGGAGAGACTCCTGCTTGAGGAGAGAGGGAAGAGTAAAGGGATTTTGTTTGCAGCTTGGGGACCAGTTTGGCCACAGTGAAGCAGGGCACCAAATAGGCTCCTGGGGTTCCCAATGCTCGGCCCTGGCTCCTGGATGGCATTTATGGACTCCAGCTGGGCCAGAGGGGAGCCCACTGCCCTGAAGGGAGAGACCCAGGCCTGGCAGCATTCCCCACAAGCTGGCTGAAGAGCCGCTGGGCCTTGAGTGAACATTAGTGGTATCCAGGCAGTACTTGCTACAGGCCTGGGTGGTTGTGGCCACAGAGAGACTCTTTCTGCTTAAGGAAAGGGGAGGGAGGAGTGGGAAGAACTTTTGGGAAAGGACAGTCTCTTCAATAAACAGTGCAGGAAAAACTGGATATCCATATGCAGAAGAATGAAACTAGACCCCTCTCTCTTGCCATTTTACAAAAATCAAATCAAAATGGATTAAAGACTTAAATCTTGCCAGGTATGGTGGCTAATGCCTGTAACCCGAGCACTTTGGGAGGCCAAAGCAGGAGGATCCCTTGAGCCCAGGAGTTTGAGACCAGCCTGGGCAACATAGGGAGACCCTGTCTCTAGTTAAAAACAGACAAACAAAAACTTAAATCTAAGACGTCAAACTATGAAACTATCAAAACAAAACATTGAGGAAACTCCAGGACATTGGTCTGGGTAAAGATTTCTTGAGTAATAACCCCACAAGCACAGGCAACCAAAGCAAAAACGGATAAATGGGATCATATCAAGTTAAAAGTTTCTGCATAACACAGGAAAAAATTAACAAAGTGGGAGAGAGATCCAAGATGGCTGATCACTAGCAGCTCAGGATTGCGGCTCCCAGTAAAAGTGCAGAGAGCCAGTGGATGCCACACTTACCGACAAATTTTTGCTGCCCACAGACCAGGACATTCCCAGGAGAGGAGCCCCACGGGTCGCCAGCGCGACCCTTTTGGCTGGCACGGCTTTTTTGCCGATGCCTCGGCTCGGCAGCTCTTGGTGCAGAGTAAACGGGACTGAGTCTCCTTTTGGATGATGTTTGGAGCTCTGTGAAGGGAGAGCAGTCCATCCAGCTGATTGAAAAAGGGACTGAGAAGCCAGACCGGAGACCCCCGGGCAGAAAAGCACCACGAATTTCAACGCTGCTGTTTTAGCTAGCATTGCGGGTCGCCACAGTGAAAATTACATAGATTCCGGAGCTGGAAATTAACAAGCTCGACATCCACTCAGAGACCTAATTTGAAAGTTGGTAATTACAGAGATGACAGGTGGATAAAACCATAAAGATGCCAAGAAGCCACCGTAAAAAACTGAGAACACTCAAAATCAGAAAGTCTCTCCTTCTACAGAGGACGCTGGTTCCTCATCAGTAACGGAACAAGGCTTGATGGAAAACAAGTGTGAAGAATCATCAGAATTAGGCTTCAGAAGGTGGATAATAAGAAACTTCTGTGAGCTAAAAGAATATATTCTAAACCAATGCAAAGAAACTAATAACTTTGAAAAAAGGTTTGA
>CAUYQU010020655.1:0-44985 GCA_963574635.1 Cheracebus regulus | reverse complement strand
TTTATGTTCTTCTCTAAATTGTCCATTCTCGTTAGCATTTCGTCAAACCTTTTTTCAAAGTTATTAGTTTCTTTGCATTGGTTTAGAACATATTCTTTTAGCTCACAGAAGTTTCTTATTATCCACCTTCTGAAGCCTAATTCAGATGATTCTTCACACTCGTTTTCCATCAAGCCTTGTTCCGTTACTGATGAGAAACTAGCGTCCTCTGTAGAAGGAGAGACTTTCTGATTTTGAGTGTTCTCAGTTTTTTTACGGTGGCTTCTTGGCATCTTTATGCTTTTATCCATCTGTCGTCTTTGTAATTACCAACTTTCAAATTAGGTCTCTGAGTGGACGTCCAGCTTGTTAATTCCCAGCTCTGGAATCTGTGTAATTTTCACGGTGGCGACCCGCAATGCTAGCTAAAACAGCAGCGTTGAAATTCGTGGTGCTTTTCTGCCCAGGGGTCTCCGGTCTGACTTCCCTCTTCAGTCCCTCTTTCAGTCAGCTGGATGGACTGCTCTGACTTCCCAGAGCTCCAAACATCATCCAAAAGGAGACTCAGTCCTGTTTACTCTGCACCAAGAGCCGCTGAGCTGAGGCGCCGGCAGAAAAGCCACGCCAGCCGAAAGGGTCACGCTAACGACCCGTGGGGCTCCTCCACTGGGAATGTCCTGGTCCGTGGGCAGCAAAAATTTATCGGTAAGTATGGCGTCCACTGGCTCTCTGCGCTTTTACTGGGAGCTGCAATCCTGAGCTGTTAGTGATGGGCCATCTTGGGTCTCTCTCCGTCGCTGTCTCTTCTTATGCCTTGCCTCTCCCTTCCTGGACAAAATTTCAGTCACTGCTCCATCCTGGGTGGTGGGGACAATGGCCCACTTCCTTAGAGTGACACCCTTGCTTGATGAGTGGATTGGGTGGGGACCGTAGCCTCTGGTCTTCCTGGCTTGTGTCTCCCAGCATGGAATTTCTACCCTGAGGGAGCTAGAGCCAGTGTGACCAGGGACCCAGTGTTCTCAGACTGAAGCGCCTAGGGCAGAATCTCCACTCTACAGTGGAGGGCTGAGTGGAGGAGGGGGCCCTGGCTTCTTAGCTGCACTTGCTCTCGGGATTTAGCTTCTAACACAGAGCTGGGCCATGGGGAGAGAGATGCTGGCAGCCTGCCCCTCCCCTGGAGATACGGCAGCCTTGCCTGGGAGCTTTGTGTGTTGGCTGCACCCACCTGACATGGAGCTTTTGTCACTCTGAGCTGAGAGTGAGGAGTGAGGAAGTGGTAATAGTTCAAATTTCATAGTGCTCACTGGTCTTACTGAGCTTTAGAAGATTTTTCTTGAATCAATTTTTCTTCATTTGCTCTATGCTTTTAAGACAATTTCCGGAGAGTTAAAAAAATCACTTGTACCCCGTGCACTCGTTTTGCTGGGAAGGGGATCCATGGGGCTCTCTCTGCTCCTCTCCTGTGCCTGCCTTTTGATATTCCTGCTTCTGATGCTTGGCGAATACCCTTCATCCTCACTGCCCCAGGAGCTTCCCGGCTCTTCCTTTCTGGGGCCCCAGCCCCATCCCCAGGGTGTTTCCTTCTCTGGTAGCTGCATGTGTCTGGGATCTTATTATTTTGGAGGAATGTCACATTTGAGAGAGACCCGCCTTTCACTGTCTGTGTACTCCCCTTTCCCATTTTCCTGCTTATTTCTCCGGGTGCAGAGCTCTTTTGCTAGGCTGTAGGCCCTCTCAGATTTGGGAGCTCTACCCCACCCCTTATAATGATTTACTGTACTTTTTGGTTGTAAAATGTTTGAGTAGTTTTTTTGTGGAGGGGGTGTGGGGAGAAAGGGTCTCACTCTATCACTCAGGCTGGAGCGCAGTGGCACAATTATAGTTCACTGCAGCCTTGAGCTCCTGGGCTCAAGTGATCCCCCTGCCTTGGACTCCCAAGTAGCTGGGACTATAGGTGTGCACCACTATGCCTGGCTAATTTTTAAATTTTCTATAGAGAAAGATATCAATATGTTGCCCAGGCTGCTTTTGAACTCCTGGCCTCAAGCCATCCTCCTGCCTTGGCCTCCCAAAATGCTGGGTTTACAGGCATGAGCCACCATGCCCAGCTTAAAATCAATTAAAAAAAATCAAAGTAGTACTTAAAAAATAATTTATACTGTTAAAAGGCTTTTAACAAAACCTACCATTCCCACTCCCGCTTCCTTCCTTTCCTGTTTTTTGTTCCCCAGAGGCACTCTGTGGTAAGGGTCAGGACAGTCATGCCTGCCAGCTCTCTCTCCGTTTGGGTTTCTTCTGGAGCCCTGTTCTCCCAGGGCTCTAATGTGCTGGGGTGCTGACGAGAGGCTGTCTCCCAGGACTTCCTGTTCTTTCCTTGCGTTGAGTCCTGTGACTGCTGACCCACATCATCTTTCTTGGTTCATTTCCTCATTTTGGTGGCACATATCTTGCTGCAGGAACGTAATCCTGATACTAAGTGTTGGCAAGGATTTGTGGGACCCCTGAATCATGCTTGTGGGAGCATGGGCTGGTCTGTCCATTGTGGAGTGAGGGTGCCTTTCCACATCAGTACATGAAGCATCCTTATTACAGCTGTAGAGTATTCAATGGGGAGGTAACAGGGATGTATTTTCCTGGCTTCCTATTTACAGACATGGGTTGTTTTCAATCTTTTGCCGTCAAACACTGCTGCAGCTAATAGCTGTATGCAGACTTCATTTGAAGGTGCATAAGGGTGAAGGGAAGATCACTTGCTAGAGGTGACATTGCCATGTCACTGCATTCACATATTTGTGATTTTGATGGCAACCGCCAAATCCATGCAAGAGCATCAGTTTTCACTCCAAACAGCAGTGACAAGTGCTTGTTGCCCCAGCTGTGCTTCAAAACATTACAGTTATTTTTCTGTCAATCTAAGAGGTAAAAATGGCAAATCAATGTGGTCTTCTTTTAGATAATTTGAACATGTCAGTCACCATGAGCATCTTTTTACTTGTTCAAGCTATGCACATTTCCTCTTCTGTGAACCGTTTCTTACGCATTTTTCCATTGGATAGCTGGTCTTTCCATTTGCTTTGGAATCATCTTCAGGCAGAATTTCATACCCAACATTTCACTGAAATTCCCTCTTTTGAGGTCACTATGAATATCCACATTGCCCAACCCATGGGCCAACTCCTGGTTCTTATTTGACTTTCTCAGCAGCATGTGACTTTGCTGGTTGGCTGCTTTTTCTTCAGTCTTTCTTTAACAGCCTCTGTCTTTTCCGTGGTTTCCTTTTTAACTTCCAGAAACTCTTTCTCCATGCCCTTGACGGATTTTCCTTATTTCTTCAACCTCTAAACATTTGAATTTCCAGGGCTCAGTTACCTTCTCTCTGGGTGTTACCCCATAGATACTTTATCCAGGTCTTCAGTAGCCTGTTGGCAGGTCTGCGAAGGGTCTCCATGTGTAAGATCAAACGATCAACCATAAAGACACGTTCTAGATGAAGAGGTTGTCTAGGAGTGCTAACGGCTCTTGATTTAAAGCAAACTGTGGTCTAAATTGCTGTATTTCATTTATGTTTCTTTTCTTTTTCTTTTTTTTTTTTTGAGACAGTGGTCTTACTCTGCTACACAGGCTGGAGTGCAGTGATGAAATCATAGCTCACTGCAGCTTCGACCTCTCAGGCTCAAGTGATCCTCCCACCTCAGCTTCCCAAGAGGCTGGGAGCAAAGGTATGTACCATTACCACCACACCTGGCTAATTTTTAAATTTTCTGTAGAGATGGGGTCTCACTATGTTGCCCAGTTTGGTCTTGAGCATATGGGCTTAAGTGATTCACACATCTCGGCCTCCCAAAGTTCTGGGATTACAGGCATGAGCTATCACACCTGGCCTTTGTTTAGATTTTAATCCAAAAGGGTAAATCATTATTTAAATAGTGGGGTGCAGCTGTCCACAAAAGCAAGAGGAGCAAGTAATTCATTGAGAAGCTTCTGCCCCCTATGAGCCACTAGTCTGTATTTCTTTCTTTATTTTTGAGACAGTCTTGCTCTGTCCCCAGGCTGGAGTGCAGTGGTGTGATCTTGGCTCACTGCAACCTCCGCCTTCCAGTTTCCAGCGATTCTCCCACCTCAGCTTCTGAGTAGCTGTGATTACAGGCATGCACCACCACACCCAGCTAATTTTTTGCATTTTTTAGTAGAGATGGGGTTTTACCATGTTGGCCAGGCTGGTCTCAAACTCCTGACCTCAAGTCAGGCCTGCCTGCCTTGGCCTCCCAAAGTGCTGGGATTACGGGTGTAAGCCACCACGCCTGGCTGATGTACTAGTCTTACTGTTCCACCAGCCCCTCGCTGTCAGCCATCCTGCATAAGGCCAGGAGCACACACCTATCTCCCACTGAGGCTGCAGGAAAGGGTTCAGGCTCCTGCTGACTGGGGACCTTCGACTGGGCTCTCCAGATGCTGGGCTGGGCTGAGGAGCAAATCCACATGTTTGCACAGGAGTGGGAATATGGAGGCCATTTGTGACATCTCCATTATGCAAATAATGTGCTGATCTCAGGTGTTTTGGCTTAGTTTAGGTTGTAAAAGTGGAAGTGTTGGATCAAAAGCTATCAGAGATCTAAAACTGACCGTGTTACTGCCACCCCCAAAACTCTTCACTGGCTCCCCTAGAGCTTTTGGGGGTAAACTTCAGGCTCCTTGGTCTGTCCCATGGGGTTCTTCACCATTGGCCTCTGCTGGTCTTTCCTGCCATTGCCCATGGCTGTCTGCCCCTGACACATGGGATTTCTTTGTCCTCCTTTGCTGAACTGCTGTCAGCTTGCCCACTTGGTAAAGGTCTGTTGGTCTCTAGTAGGGGGTAGTAGTAGGGGGTAGCTTATACCTCAGATCCTTTCATTTCCACTTAAATGTCCCACCTCTCTGGTCCTACCTGGAGGCCCAGGGTGGATACTGAAGAAGACAGTGTCAGGCACCCCACCCAGCCACAGGCAAGGGTCCCACTGTGGTTGGGGGGCCTCTTGTCATGCCTTTCAAAGTTTCCCTATTGGATCCATCTCCTGGCCTAGGGCCCCAGGACCCCAACCTGAGACCTGGAGAGTGAAAATGGAGCCCTTTTCATGAAGACGCTGTGAGCCAAGCAGCCTGGATGCCTGGGGATGGAGGGTGACATGACAGGGAGTGAGGCCTGCTTTCCTCTACTGCTGGGTACAAACCATGGCTTCATCAGCAGGGCCCATGGTGGGAGGGCAAGGCAGGTGCAGGTGGGGAGCTGGGCTGTGGCAGATTTTGTCTTGAGCATGAATGAGACAGTGCAGCGTCCTCCTGAAACACCAGGGGACACAAGAGGGCTCAGGGACCTGCAAAAGAGGAGGGGGCAGGAGCAGAGGAAAGATGCATGTCGTCATGAGTGTGACCATGGGAAGCCCAGGTGGCCAGCAGAAGCCCTTTCGCTCCTCGGCATGGTTAGGAGCAGAGCTATGGAAGTGATGGACCCTGAAGCCTAGCCTCCCCATGCTGTTGTACATGAGCAGTTGCTTAGCCTTTCTGAGCCTCTGTTTCCCGACTTGTCAAGGGGGATGGTGACAGCACCTACTTGGCGGGGTTTGTTAGGCTGTAGGTAAAGCGCTGGCCTGAGTCTCCGTGTTGTGGGGAAGCATTTGAGTTTCCGGGTGTGAAGTATGTGAGCTTCCAGCAGGGGCACATCCCAACTAGGGCTCTTGACTGAGAACCCAGCTGCTCACCCCCTTGACCCATGGGTGGGTGAGTCAGTGGTCGGGAGCTAGAAACTGGGGAGGGAATTGCTTGGAAGGTGCTGTGGGTGCATGAGACTCTTCCAAGGGGTGAGGGGGTTGCCCCTCCTGGAGAAACTCTCAGGAGCCCTGAAGGGTTGGGAGATGCAGAGGCCTGAGATCTGAGGCCTGCTTGAGGGATCTGAAGATGAGGGGCCATGTCAGCATTTGTTAATGTGTCCCTGAGTTGTTAGGGAAGGGGACTGTGACAGTCCCTGGGACAGCCCTCCTCACACCTTTGAGGTTATCTGGGGCTCTGCTTTGGGTGGCTGCATGGGCTTTGCAGAGGGCTGAATGTGCCTGGGTTCCCAGACTAAGTTGCTGGCCATGATGGTGTCCCCCAGTTCCTGTGTTGAAACTGAATCCCCAGTGTGAGGGTATGAAGAAGGAAGAGGTTGGGCCTTTTGGGAAGTGGTTAAGTCATGTGGGCTCTGCCCTTGTGAATGGGCTTAGTACCCTCATAAGAGGGGCTGGAGGCAGCTGCATACCCCTTCCACGTGAGGGCATGCAGATGGCACCACCTGTGAGGAGCCAGACACTGAATCCGCTGGCACCTTGATCTTGGACTTCCCAGTCCCCAGAGCTGTAAGCAATGCAGTCTCATTGTTTATAAATTACCCGGCCTCAGGTATTCTGTTACAGCAGCTGGAACCAAGACACCATTTCCCAAGGAACTGCTTAGGGTTGGGGACAGTCCCCAGTGATGCAGTGATCGGGGGCAGGGGTTTCAGAAACCCATGGGTCCACCATGTGAGAATGCATTGATTTAGAACCCCAGTCAGTCCCAGGCCCTCTAAGGCAAGCCCCAGTCAGGGAAGAATCTTCCGGTCTGCAGGCTCCACCCCACCCCAGCTCCCTCCCTGGAGAAGAAGCCTAGGCATGGCCAGGCCCCACCTGGTGCTTGCTGTTCGGCTGAGCAGTATCAGGGGTTCACATCACCTGGTGCCACGCTGAGCTCAGGGACATTAGTCTTGGGCACCACCTGTGCCACTGACACCTGCCTCACAGGCAGAAGCCCTGCCCTATGGAGCCCCTGGGGGCCATCCCATCTGGCCAGACATGACACTGGAGCCAGGACTACAGAAGGACAAAAGACACCTCTTCAGGAAAGGGCCATGAGCCCCGAATGAGGCCAAGGAGCAGATCGTGTGACTGTGAGCAAGGCCTCCCTGGGCTCCGAGGCTGCACCTTGAGAAGGCACACCGTGCTGCCTGGGGTGTCTGGGCAGGTCTCTGAGGGAGCTCATGCCCTCTGGCTGCACCAGGGCCTGGCACCCAGCAGCTGCTCAGAGGGGTGCAGAGCTGGGCTGAAGGCCCCTTGGAGGATCCTGAGGCATAAATACGCTTAGCCCGAGCTCCCAGCCCTGCCTTCTCCACAGGGCTCGCTGTGGGCTGCCTCCTTCCCTCCTGCCCCATAACCTCCCCTGCCGGAGCTGGGAGCACTCAGCTTCACCTGGCCATCATCCTGATACCCATCCTGTGCTGGGCCACTCGGGGGCTGCTGTCAGGAATCGCTTCTGGGAGATGGGCCCTGCATCTGAGGCTGCAGCTCTGACTGGATTGACGAGACAGGGAACAGCAAGTCAGGCAGTGGGAACAGAATGTCAGTGTGGCCAGGAGGCAGGGATGGTCCCTGCTGACCTCTGGACAGGGCTTTTCTAATATTGCCCAAGGGGCGCCAGGGACTGAGGGTGTCAGGTAGGGATGGGGTGAGACTGTGGGTCTAGCCAGCTCCTGGAACCCCCAAAACTCCTTGGATTTGGCCCCCAGGGCTCTGCCCAGGCCCTGCGGGAGCCCTGCCCCCACCTCTCCACAGTACTTGCCCTCCCCGGGGTCTCAGATGGAAGGGGTGGGCTGGGGTGGTGATTCTGCTTGGCCCCTGCTGGGTCCTTCTGGGGCCTTGCTGTGGTCCTGGCTCAGCAGGCAGACTCCCTGAGTTGGCTGAGGCACCTGGGCTGCTGGTGGCCCTGTCTCTGCCTGTTCCCCAGATGGGACCCAAGTCGAAGTCAACCGAGTCTGGTGCTGAGTGGGACCCCACC
Source organism: Cheracebus regulus (assembly GCA_963574635.1). Lineage (NCBI taxonomy): Eukaryota > Metazoa > Chordata > Mammalia > Primates > Pitheciidae > Cheracebus > Cheracebus regulus. Next base: position 37,185 of record CAUYQU010020655.1, on the reverse strand, counting down.
GCTGAGGGGTCTGATATGGCCTGGGGCTGGCCAGGGTGGGTCAGTGTACCGCAGTGCCCCCCACCCAACCCATCCACCACCCAGCAGGCCCTGACCAGGAAAGGGGGTGTAAATCGTACTCTCCGACTTCTTGGCTAGATGACCTTGTCATATGTCAGGTGGGGTCTCAGATGTTCCCTGGCCCACTGCCTGCTGGCTCAGTTTGTGAGGGGCTGGAAACAGACTGGGTGGGGCTGTGGGAGGGTCCTGCTGGTGGACCGAGGGAGTTTTGTTGGCTTCTTCATGCCCTGCTCTGCACAAGGGGCCTCAGGCACAGGCAAGGCTGTGGGTATCCCTCACCAAAGGTTAACTGAGCATCCACCACACACCAGGCTCTGTGAGCATGACATGGGGTCTCTGGATAGGAAACAGGAAACAGACACCTGGTCCCATGCTGAACCATGGCTACAGCGCATTCCTGGGGCCGAGTTGAAAACCTGTCAGGCATCCTGGCCAAAGGTCATTTCAGGCCGGTGGGTCAGAGGCATGGGTGGACATGGATAAGCGGGGTGTATGGGTGTGTTTATAGTAACTAAAGTTTACAGGGGGCTGGGTTTTATAGCAACTAAAGTTTATAGTGGGGCTGCTGTGTACACACTGTAACTCCGTGTGTCCAGTGTCCTGCTGACCTACTCCACAGCTGTCACCAGAAAGCTATCCCCCGAAGCCAGCAGCATCCAGGAACGGAGTATCTGGGGCTGCAGAGAGAAGCTCATCAGCAGGGCAGAGCAAGGGCCCACGGGCAGAATGGCAGTGGCTGCCGGTGGGCTCAGAGCTGGCACAGGCATCTCACACGGCACCGTGATGCCTGCTGTGGGTATTGGCCAAAGTGGTACATGTCACTGAGCAAGGTCTTGAGCCTGCAGTGGCCTGACCCTCTGAGGCAGTGCTGGGTCCTTGCCAAGGATGGACAGACTGACCAGTCACATGACCCCACGGTCCTGAAGGCAGGATGTCCCCAAGGCACGTGCCCTGAGGCCTGCCAGGGCTGAAGTCCCACAAAAGGTCTCCTGTGCCCATATGGCCACTGTGGGGGGTGGCAGACCACGGGCTGGCATTTGCAAAGTAGTGAGGCGCTCCCACGCCTCTGCCCGCTGGGCCATCTGAGGCGGGGCTGTGGACGGCTTCTGCGGGCTCCATCTCTTCCTCCTCCCTCAGGTCAGCACTTTTCATGTCTTCCCCAGAATAGAAGATCTGCAGATTTAAGCATGTCGGGCAGCTGTGAGAGCCTGGAGCTCCCCACTCGGTGAGACTGTTCTCCAGCACAGCCACCTTCTCAGTGCACTGCAAGTCCCTGTGGCTCAGCCCTCAGAGTCCATTACTATGGATCATTTCCGACAGCCACTCAGACGTGTTAACATGCCAAGCAAGAAGGAGGTGGGGTGTGTGCCCCACTGTCTGGCATAAAAAGATGGACTGGGAGTCCCTGTCCCTGGGACAGGCATCTTGACTGCCCGCAGAGGCAGCCAACAGCTCAGCCTCTTCTCCTCATCCCTATGACTGTGGCTTGATTCTGCCCCCACCCCACTGTGGGCTGCCCAGGCTCCCAGGAAGCTGATGACCTGGGTATCTCTGAAGCCTCTCGGCCCTGACCTGGTCCCAGGCAGCCCTCAGGCCCCATCTCTGCACGAAGACTCACCTTAGAGATTTCCATCTCTCTTTTTCTGTTTGGTTCTCTGGGCTTTCACTTTCATAAGAAGCCAAATAAAGACCTAGACAGAAAATTAAGTGAAATTTCACAATTATGGTTGATAATAGCCTGTTCTACACCCAGAGCCTGACCTGCTTTTTGCTTTAAAATTACAGTTCTTGTTTGGGAATAAGTATAGATCCAATGCGGCTATGAGAAATAACACAAAGATTCTGCGGACCTATCACCCACGTTCCCCCAGTGGTAACCATGCGCAAAACTACAGTAGTGTGTATCACAGCCAGGACACTTGATGCCACACAGTTGGGACATAGAGCATTTCCATTCCACCAAAGGCTCAGTCACCAGAGACCCCGTGTGCTACCCTCTGACGGCCACATGCCCTCACCGCCCACCCAACCTCTTTCCTAAGCCCTGGCAACCACCAACCTGTTCCCCTTTCTGTATTTTATCATTTCAAGGCTGTTCTATAAACGGGTCATATGGGATGCGATGTGATTGGCCTGCATCCCCGGGCACAACTCTGGGGATGTGTCCATGCTGCAGTGCACGCCGATCGCTGAAGAGCACGTGGTGTGGACGGACTGCAGTTAGTTTAACCACTCACCCTCTGAAGGATTTCCAGGGTGTTTCTAGTTTTTGGCTATAACAAATAAAGTTGCTATAAATATTCGTGTATGGGCTTTTGCTTTTACGTGAAACTCACTTCAAATGATATATAAATACGTGAGTCTTCATTTCTCTAGAATAACTAACTGCCCAAGAATGCAACGGCAGAGTGATATAATAGTGGCATATTTGGAATAAGAAGCTCTTTGTCTAGTCCTATATTCTGAGGATTATCTTTTGCTTTTCCCTGCTAAAAGTTGTACAGGTTTACATTGTACATTTCAGTCTGTGATCCATGTTGAGTTAATTATTTGTATAAGGTGTGAGGCTTGGGCTAGGGGTCATGTTTTGCTCTGTGGATGTCTGGATGCTCCGGCATTGAACGGCTAGCTTTCCTCCATTGAGGTTTTTTTGGTCAAAAATCACCTGGTATATTTGTGTGGGTCTCTTTCTGGGTTCTCTGTTCTGTCCCATTGATCCATGCATCCATCCCTCCCCTAATACAGTGCTGTCTTGATGACTGTAGTTATATAATATCAGCCTTAACATCAGGTAGACGCATTCCTCCCACTAATCCTTTTCAAGATTGTTTTAGCAATTCTAGTTACTTTGCCTTCCTTACAAATTTTAGGAGAATCTCATCTCTATCTTACAAAGAGTCTGCTGGGATTAGGATAAGAATTGCATTAAATCTGTACTTAAATTCTGGGAGGAGAATTAATACCTTTGCTATGCAGTCCTCCTGTCTCTCCATTTATCTACATCTTCCTTGATGCCTTTCATCAGCATTGATTTTTAGCGTACACATCCTGTGCATGCTTTATTAGATTACACCTACATATTTCATGTTTGAGGGATTGTAAATGGTATTATAATTTTAGTTTCAGTGAGCAGATGTTTATTGTTCATACATAGAAACATGGTTGATTTTTGCATGCGTGTCTTGTATTCTGCAACCTTGCTGAAGTCCCTTATTAGTTCTAGGAGTTTTTGTAGATTCCTTGGAATTTTTTTTTCTTCATCACCTGCAGTTAGGGACAGTGTTAATCGTTCTTTCTGATCTGTGTGCTGTTTCCTGTTCTTGCTGTATTGTACTAACTAGATCTTCCATCACTGTGTTGACTAAGAGTGGGGAAGAGTGAACATCCTTTCCTGTTATTGGTCTTAGGAGGACAGCATTACATCTTCCACTGTTAAATACAATGTTCGCAGAAGGGTTTCTGTAGATGCAACTTATCATGCTGATAAATTCCCTTCTATTACAATTTTCTAAGAGTTTTCACCATAAATGTGCATAGAAATTTGTCAAATGCCTTTTCTGCATTGATTAATATAATCATGTCTTTTCTTCTTTAGCTGTTTAGTATAGTGAATTACACTGATTGAATTTCAAATATTGAACAGCTTCCCATTCTTGGAATGAACCCACTTAGTCATGATGTATAATTATTTTTACATACTGCTGAGCTCTATTTGCTTATTTTGTTAAGGATTCTTGTGTCTATATTCATGAGGAATATTGGTCTATATTTTCTTTTTTTGGTACTGTCTTTGGTTTTCATATCAGGGTAATACTGGTGGCATGGTTTGAATGTTTGTGCCCCTGAAAAATTCATTTTGAAATGTAATCCCTAACGCAACACTATTAACAAACAGATGGGGTCTTTAGGAGGCAATTACACCATAAGGGTTCTGCCCTCACAGATGGGATTGGTGCCCTTATAAAAGGGCTGGAGGGAGCTGGTCTGGCCCCTTTTTGCCCATCTGCCCTCTGAGGACACAGCACTTGCCCCTTCTGCTATGTGAGGACACAGCAAGAAGGCTCCACCTTGGAAGCAGAGAACAGCTTCCGGAACTGTAGGAAAGAACTTTTTTTTTTTTTTTAACTCAGTGGTAAGAAAATGTCTGTTGTTTATAAATTACCCAGTCTAAGGCACTTTGTTATGGCAGTTCAAACTGACTAAGACAACTGGCTTCATAAAATGAATCGGGAGGCTCCCTCCTCTTCCACTTTCTGGAAGAGATTGTGCAGAATTGGTGTTAATTCTTTAAGCATTTGGTAGAAGTCTCTTGAAGACTTGGAGACTTCCTTTTTGGGAGTTTTAAAATGATAAATTCAATTTATTTAACAGTTATAGGACTATTCAAATGATCTCTTTTATGTCAAATTATGGTAATTTGTGTTTTCTGAGGACTTAATCCATTTCATTTCAATTGTCAAATTCATGTGTGGTGTTGTTTGTCATATTCCTTATTATCTTTTCAATGTCTGTGGTCATTAGTGATATCCTGTTTTACTCCTGGTACAGTAGTCCCCTATTATCTGTGGGGGATACATTCTAAGTCTTCTGCGGCTGCCTGAAACTGTAGATAGTACGGAACCCTGTATTTGCTCGCCTTGAATCCCTTTTCCATCTTAATTAAGCACTCATCAGGCGATGTGGCCATAATTTTTGCAGTTTGAGATGCAATGGCAAAACTAGCAAGAATTTCTTTCTTCAAAATTTCATGGACAAGTTTGTTCTTACTGTAGATCTTAGCCATCTCAGCATACAATTTTCCCCCCTTAATTTGAGAACTTTCACCTCATCTTTTTATTTTTATTTTTAGATTGATTCCTGGGTGGATCACCTCATTATTTAGAGGAAGCACTTTACAGCTTCTCTTTGGCATATCTGAATTGTCTGCATCACTACTCATGTACTTTGGGACCTTTAAGAAGTAAAAGAGGCTAGGTATGGTGGCTCATGCCTGTAATCACAGCACTTTGGGAGGCCGAGGGTGGCAGATCATTTGAGGTCAGGAGTTTGAGACCAGTGTGGCCAACATGGTGAAACCCTATCTCTACTAAAAATACAAAAGTTAACTGGGCATAGTGGCTCAAGCCTGTAATCCCAGCTACTTGGGAGGCTGAGGCAGGAGAATTGCTTGAAGCTGAAAGGCAGAGGCTGCAGTGACCCGAGATCACGCCATTGCACTCCAGCTTGGAACCTGGGTGACAGAGCAAGACTCTGTCTCAAAAAAGAAAAGTAAAATAAGGGTTACTTGAACACAAGTACAGTGACGCTGTGACAGTTGATCTGGTAACTGAGATGGCTGCTAAGTGACTAAACAGGCAGCACAAATACAGCACAAATGCTGGACAAAGGGATGATTCATGTCCCAGGAGGAACAAAGTGGGATGACGTGTGCTTTCATCCCACTACTCAGAACAGTGCACAATTCAAACCTTATGAATTGTTTATTTCTGGAATTTTCCATTTAATATGTTCAGGTCATGGTTGACTGAGGATAAATACAGATGGGGGGGCTACTGTACTAGTAATTTGTGTCTTTTCCTTTTCTTTGTCAAGAGATTCTTAGCTTGATGGCGGCAGTTTTGAACTGCTCTTCGATTAACTTTATTGTTTTACTGCCTACTGTTTCATTGATTTCTGCTCGCTCTTCTTCCTTTCTGCTGGCTTGGAGTTTATTTTGCTCCTCTTTTTCTAGATTCTTGATTAGAAACTTCTTTCCCTTTTTTCTCATGTATGCATTTGGTGCTATAACATTCCCTCTCAGTCCTGCTTTAGCTGTCCCACAAATCTGATTGTATTTTCAGTCAGTTCAATTATTTGTTTAATTTCCCTTGAGCCTCTCTGACCCATGGATTATTCAGAAGTGTGTCATTTGATTTCTAAATGTTTGAAGAGTTTTCTGTTTTCTGATGCTACTGATGTAAAATTTAATCCTACTGTGGTTGAAGAACACAGTGTGTATGATTTCAATTACTTTAAATTTGTGGCAGCTTGTTTTATGGCTCAGGGTATGGTATATCTTGGTTTATATTATGGGGACAATGTTTTGTTGTTGTTGTTTGTTTGAGACAGAGTCTCACTCTGTCACCCAGGCTGGAGTGCAGTGGCACAATCTTGGCTCACTGCAACCTCCACTTCCTGGGTCCAAATGATTCTCCTGCCTTAGCCTCCCAGATAGCTGGTACTACAGGCACGAGCCACCACATCCAGCTAATTTCTTTGTATTTTTAGTAGAGATGGGGTTTCACCGTGTTAGCTAGGATGGTTTCAATCTCCTGATCTTGTGATCTGCCTGCCTCGGTCTCCTAAAGTGCTGAGATTACAGGTGTGAGCCACTGTGCCTGGCCTCTGGGGGCAATTTTAAAAAATGGCATTCTACTGCACTTATATGTATGTTCAGTAAATGTTGTATGTTCAGTAAATGTGGATTAGATCCTGTTGTTTGGTGATATTGTTGAGTTCATCAAACAGGATCTAATCAGCATTTACTGACTTTGTCTTTGCTGATTTTCTGTCTAGTTGTTCTATCAAATGTTGAGAGAAGGGTGTTGATGTCTTCAACTGTAACTGTGGGTTTGTTATTTCTCTTTTCAGTTTGATCGGCCTTTGCTTAATGAATTTTTCAGCTGTGCTGTTTGGTGGATACATAGCTAGGATTGCTATATCTTGGAGACTGAACCTATTTTTAATATACAATGTCCTTCTTTGTTTCTGGTAATTTTCTTTCTTCTAAGGTGTACTTTATCTGAAATTAATATTGCTATTCCTTTCTTCTAATTAATATTAGCATGCTTTATCTTTTCTTCTCTTTTTTACTTATCAAAATGTCTCTCTCATTATATTCGAAGTGAGTTTCTTATAGATAGCATATAGTTGAATCATTTAAAAAATGGACTTTGTCAATTTCTTTAACTTGGTATATTTAGACCATTTACATTTAATGTAATTATTAATATGTTAGGACTTAAATCTGCCTTTCTATTTTTTTGTTTTCTTTTTGTTCTGTGTTTTGTTCTCTGTTTTGTTTTTCTTGTCTTCCTGTGGTTTACCTGACCAGCTTTTAGAATTCTATTTTGATTTATCTATAATTAATTCCTGAAGGATGTTTTCACTGTATGTAGGATTCTGGCTTGACAGTTCTTTTTTTTTTTTTGGCAATTGAAAATGTGCCACTATCTTCTGGCCTCATGGTTTCTGATGAGAAATTTAACATAATTCAAACTGTTTTTCCCCTATGGGTAAAGTGTCATTTCTCTCTCAGTGCTTTCAATATTTTTAAAAAATTGTTTTTAAATTATTATTATTTTTGAGACAGAGTCTCACTCTGTCACCTGGGCTGGAGTGCAGTGGCATAATCTCAGCTCACTGTAATCTTTGCCTTCCAGGTTAAAGCAATTCTTGTGCCTCAACCACCCAAGTAGCTGGGATTATAGGCATGTGACACCACAGCTGACTAAATTCGGTATTTGTAGTAGAGACGAGGTTTTGCCATGTGGGTCAGGCTGGTCTCAAACTCCTGGCCTCAACCAATCCACCTGCCTCGGCCTCCCAGAGGGCTGAGATTACAGGTGTGAGCCACTGAGCCTGGACTCAAGATTTGTTTCTTTTTCTTCAATTTTCAGAAGTTTAACTACAATGGGTCTTAGTATGGGTTTCTTTAGTTTTTCCTTTTGGGGATCATTCAGCTTCTTGAATCTGTAGGTTTATGTTTTTTCCAACTCTGGGAACTTTCTAGCCAATACTTTGAGTACTTTTTCAGTCCTGCCCTCTTTTTCCTCTCCTCCACAGACTCTGATGACATGAGTGTGGGATCTTTGGTTATAATCCCACAGGTCCCTGAAACTATGTTTCAGTCTATTTTCTTCCTATTATTCAGATTGTATAATTTCTACTGTCATATCTTTCAGTTCAAGGATTTTTTTCCCTCTGCCTTTTTATTCTGCTGTTATGCCCATTTACTCAGTTTTCCAACTCAATTATTGTATTTTTCAGTTCTAAAACTCCAACTCCCATTGGCTCTTCCTTACAGCTTCTGGTTTTGTTGTTGTTGTTTTTTCTGAGACTTTCTGTATTTTCATTTGTTTCAAGGAGATTCAAGGCTAATTGCCAGAGGGCACTGCAGGGAAGCCTGGAGTTGAGGTCAGGGCTAGGTTTTTGCTAGGGGCTGTAACTGACCCAGTTGGGGTTCAGTACATCCTAGGTCTCCTACCGTCCTCCACTTTTTTTGGATTGTGGGAGGGACAGAAGGAAGAGACAGTCAAAATGGAAGATGCTTCTCTCTAATAGGGCTCCAGGAAGGCCACGGTTTTGTTTGTGTTAACTTACAGATTGCTGCCTGGCACACAGCCGTCTCTGAAGACATATGGTTGACTAAAGGAGTGATTAAAATGCCCCTCTCTTTTTTCTCTCTCTGCCCTGAAACTACTGTCTGCCTCTCCTCATGTGTCTTTGGCTCATCTTAATGCCCAAGTTCCTTGAAGACGTCACTGGCTAATGACAATAAGCATCATATAACTAGGGTAGTAGGTTGAATAATGGCCCCCAGAGGTATCCCGGTTCTAATCCCCAGGACCTTTGAATGTTACCTTCTATGGCAAAAAGGAACCTTGCAAACATAATTAAATTAAGAATCTGGAGATGGGAGAATATCTTGGATTATCTGTGTGGGCCATAAATGCAATCACAAGTGTCCTTATAAGAGGATGGCAAAGGGAGATTTAACTATGGTGGAGAGAAGATGATGTGATGGTGGAAGCAGAGAGTGGAGTGATGCACTTTGAAGATGAAGGAAGGGGCCACAAGCCAAGGAACACACGTGGCCATTAGAAGTTGAAAAAGGCCAGGAAACGGATTCTCCTCTCAGGGGCTCCAGAAGAAACTAGCCCTGCTGACACCTTGATTTTAGCCCAGAGAAACTAACTTCAGCCCTCTGACCTCCAGAAGTATACATGATAAATTTTTATTGTTTTGAGCCACCAAGTTTGTGGTGATTTGTGACAGCAGCAATAGGAAACTAACATACTAGTGTAGTTGTGTGGGCTTTGCCTGGGCAACTCAAGGCATTCTCACTGTGGCTCTGGGGAGCAGGTTCTAGCGTCCCCCACTTTCTAGATGCTGCAGGGGAGTCTTAGAAACCAGGAGGACTGCTTATCTCACAGCTCACTGGAGTAGAAGCAGCTCAAACTGGTTTATTCATCAGCTGCTGAGCTTCTTGGTGGCAGGTGGGGGGAAGTGGCTACTGATATGAGTGAAACCCCCTCCAAAAAGTTCCCAGCTCCAGAATATAAACAATAAAATGGCAACGTTGAAAGTATTCAAAAACAAAATCATTAAAAGATCCTTCTCCCCATTTTTTTTTTTTTTTTTTTTTTTTTTTTTTTTTTTGCAGAAAGTGAAATTGCTCCCTGAGCGTAAGTATGGGTCCCTCTGTGACATGTTGCTGTGATGAGGCGCCAGGTCTCCTGCATGCTGAGCAGGCCCTCTCAGGGTGAGTGGCTGGCCACAGCGCCATTGCACCCCAGCTCAAGCCCAGAAAGCCACTTGCTTCTCTACCACTTCTGCTTCCTGAAAGTGGGGCCTTGGGACTTGCCCACTTAGCACACTTCAAGCAAACTTACGTCTGACAAATGATCATATGGAAATGCTTATTTATTGGCGAAGACAGAAATGAATGTCACTCTGGAGCAAAGAGGCCTCACCTCGCGCCTGTAATAACATCTGCACACATGTACACACCTACATAGTCAGTGCCGTGCTTGGCACTGCCCATGTAAGCTCTGGGAGGGTGATTCTTATCATCACCCCCACTTTACTGAGGAAAGTGGGGTCAGACAGGTAGATGGTTCTGATTTAGAATTCCAAAGGTGTCCAAACTGTATCCAGGGAGAAACCTGGCCCGGGGGTCCTTGAGGTCCCAGCTTGCAGCTCCTCAGGCCCATCCTGTGCTCCTGGAGTGGCAGTGGGCCAGCCAGGGAGATACAGCCCTCCTTGTTCCCTCCCGGAGCCAGCCTAGGTAGGCAGAGCGAATCCCTGACCTACTCAGAGTAGGGGTCCTGAATGGCGACAGAGAGGCCACCCAAGAGTCCTGTGGGCAGGGGGGCTGCAGGGCTACCTTACCATCCTCACTGAAGATGGGGGCGGTGTACAAGTAGTGGGTGATGCTGGGGTCTTGCTCGAAGGGACACTCCACTTGCTTCCAGGTGATGAACTCCCCGACCTGCTTGGCCAGCTCCAGGAATTTCTGCCAGGGTCACAGAGACACAGAATGGAGGCACTCCAGTGCCTGGAGGTCCCCATGACGGGGAGGGGCTGGTCCTGGCAGATCCTCTCTCCACCCCTAGTGACTTCAGGGGTCTGAGGAGGAGCAGGGGGCAACAAATGAGGGCAAGAGCCGTCCTGGCCTCCAGCCTGCATGGAGCAAGAGTGGACATGGTTTTATGTCACTGTATTTATTTTTGTTGTTATCCTCTATGTATGACAAGTGATACATGTTTGTTGATTTACAGAATTATGCAAATATATTCAAATAAGTATATTTAAGTAAGACTAAATTCATTGAAGTATGATTTTATTTAAGTAGAATATAAACACATGTACTTAATTTTAAAAACAGTGCCAACTTTAAGAAGGACTTTAAACAGCAGCACACAGTTGTGAATAGTGGGGAGCCCTGCTCCACGACACCCTCCGATCTGACCTGGCAGCCAGGTCCAGTCCCTCCTGCTTGCTCCTCAAAGCTGGGACCACACAGCACCTTGCAGTCTTACCTGACCCTGGCCCCAGCTCTGAGGATCAATTCAGGAAGGGCAAAGGCAGGGGCTCCCATGCCTGGCTCTGGGCCAATGTCACCTGTTGAGGAATATCCCAGGCCCCTGGGTCCCTGCAGTGTCTTGCCTAAGCCCAATCTTGTTTATATCACCTCCAGCCTGGGCTGACCTAAGGGGTGAGGCAGTCTGGGAACCCATAACCAGGCCTGTGGGCAGCATGTGATGGTCTGCTGGGTGTCTGTGAGGAGGGCAGCTCCAGGACTAAGGGTCTGGGCATGTGCTGTGGTTCCCATCTGCAGGGGACATTCACAGCCCCTGGAGGGCCATGCTGCACCTCTACTCGTAGACCCTCTGTGGGCTACAGTTGAAGCCCCATTTTACACAGGGAGAGACTGAAGCTCAGACAGAGTGACTGGTGACTGGCCCTTGGAGTTGGAGGCTGGGTGGGGCCTCACACCCACTTGTGTCACCCACCGCTCAGACCAGCACTAGGGTGGGGCTGGCTCTCCAGTGGGAGAAGAGCCCCCTCTTTCCTGCAGACTGGAGGTCCCACTGCACTTCTGACTCAGTGCCTGCCTAGCTCACTAGATACTCTAAGACATGTGTGCTGGGTGTCAGGATATGGAGCGGGTCAGCCTGGTCTTGTTTCTCAGGAACTCAGGGACTCGGGTGAAGTGACTGAGGATGGATGGAGGGTTGCCCACCCTGCTGTGCTATGAGAGGCCTGACAGGTGGGCTCTCTCAGCATGGGAGGTCCAGGGGGGCTTCCTGGAAGAGGAGACACTTGAGGTGACAGTGGTGAGTGTCTGTAGAGGGAGAAGAATTCTTTCTTTCTGCTCACTCTGGCCTTGGCCTGACAGCTGCCTCCTGCTACTCAGGGCCCTGCCTTTGGGGCTGGCCCTGATCCCCAGGGCACAGCCCCTGTCACAGTGCCTTGCCAATTGTCACTGTGGGCCCACAGAGATATCTTTCTCGCCAGCCCGGTGCCCCTCAAGGGCTCAGATGGACGCTGCTTCATCTGTGCTGGCCGTGAGGCGCAGCCTGGATAAACATGAACCTGAGCCTCAGCCTCCCCACTGCAGCAGATGTCAGGGTGGGGGGACCCTAATAATCTCACTGAAGTCAGCTGTGAACTGCTCACTCTGCCCCACGGTCCCCCATTAGGCTGGGTGTGCAGGGCCCAGTAGTCCTGCCCTGGGAAATTTTCCTGGCCAGTCTACCTCAGTGGCAGTCCCCATAGAGGTCCTACCTCAAAGTTGACATGTCCATTGGGAAGGCGGTTGGCGCAGCCCTCATTCAGGAAGTAGATGTCTTTGATGAGCAGGCTGAAGAAGGGAATGACAATCTGGAAGAAAGAGGGTGCAGGTTGGCCCCACCTGGCTGCTCTATACAGCTGGCTCCAGGGAAGGGGGCAGCCTTGCCAACTGATCGCTGCCTCAGGGACCTCAGACCCAACCCCAGGATGCAGAGGGCAGGGGAGACTTCCTGGGCTAGCTGGGGCCTCAGGGCTTCATGGGTTATGAGACGAATTCGTGTGCACTACGGAGAGCAATGAGGACCACAAAGAAAGGAGGAGGCACCATCACCCTGCTGAGCGTGGAGGTGCCACTGCCCAACCCCACGTCTGACCTAGGCTCCCTGCCCTCACCACAGCCAAACAGCCCTTACTTTGCATCTGCAAATTCATTGCCTTTCCTTCTAACATGGGAAGTTTAATTAGAGCCTAGGTTAGCTTGGAGGTCACCCAGATAAGTGGGCCCGGTGACACAGACTGGGAGTGGGGCAGACAGGAGCCACCCACAGACAGGAAGGAAGCATAAAGTGCTGTAATGACCAAGATCTTCTAGCCACATCAACTTAGCTGGGGTGCCAGGAAACTGTGAGCACAACTCTAAGCATCCCTTCCTCCTTCCTCCTTCCCTCCCTCCCTTTGTCCTTCCACCCACCTCCACCCATAAAGCAGTTTTTATGGGCCTAGCTCATGACCCATCTCTCTCTGGAAGTTAGAGGAGAATGTAGTTAAAGTAAATACACAGCTCTGTAAGCCGCCTGCCTACAGCGCCAGACCCAATGCACAGCCTCTCAGCACCCAGAGCTGGAAGGGGCTCAGAGCACAGGCACTCAAATCCCAGTCTGTCTACTTGCCCCACAGCACCCATCCCAGCAGGAATGAAGGAAACAGTGCAGAGTGCCCATGCCATGGCTGACGGCTCCCAGCCTAGCTTGGCACCACCCTCCTATACACCCGACTGGCCCTGCATCCAACCTAGGGCTGTAGCCAGTGCCCTGCGACTGCCACATACACCCATGCCTGGGAGCAGGAGTTAGTCTGGTGGTGGACAGACCCTGAGATTCAGAGCCAGACAGGCTGGTTTGACCCCTGGCTCTGCCAACTACCTGCAGTGTGACTGGACTAGTGAGGTCTCCTGCCTAAGACTCAGTCTGCTGATCTTGGAATTGGCAATGCTGATGCCTCCATAGAGTCAGAATTAAGCTGGGGTATGGAGGTCAAGTGGCCAGAACGAGGCAGGCGCTCAGTGACATGAGGTTCCTGCCCCTGCTGTCTGGCTTTCCGGCCTCTGGCAGGCCACCCACCTGCCCTGGGATTTGAGGTCTTGCATCCCTGGGTGCTGCTTTCCTCTGCAGCAGACCCCTGCCTGGGACCCAGAGTCACTGACAAGCTCACAGCCTGAAAAGGAAAGGCCAGCTGGACAGGACAGAGCCATCTGTGTGGCTGGCGTCTGCCCCTTGGGCAGAGGGCCAAGAAGGCCTGGCAGGCAGCACAAGCGTGCACACCTCAGCTTGCTTCCCAAACCTGCCCACTGGCATCCATCCAATGCAATTCCAGGGGGACCTTAATTTCAAGAACAGCAATGTGTTCTATTATCCCTCAAGCTGGAGACAGACATCCATGAACCATAGCAGGGGCCTGATTCCACTAATGTTCCTGTATGGAACAGGCCTTAAAAGGTACAAGTCTTGGCGTTTCCTCTCTATAGAGATGAACAACTCTAATCATCAGGATGGTAACAGGTTTCAAGCCAGAGGATCGTTGCAATCCCAGGACCTGTGCATGATTCTCTGTACCAGAGGCCATGGGTAGAATTTGGAGGAGAAATAAAATTGATCAGATCAGCAAAGGCTCCACAAATGCAGGTGTATACGAATATGGGCTGTGGCTGGGTGCAGTGGTTCATGCCTGTAATCCCAGCACTGTGGGAGACTGAGGCGGGTGGATCACCTGAGGTCAGGAGTTTGAGACCAGCCTGGCCAACATGGTGAAAAGCTGTCTTTACTAAAAGTACAAAAATTAGCCAGGTGTTGTGGCATGCACCTGTAATCCCAGCTATTTGGGAGGCTGAGGCAGAAAAATTGTTTGAACCCAGGAGGCAGAGGTTGCAGTGATCCAAGATTGTACCACCGTACTCCAGCCTGGGCAACAGAGCGAGACTCTATCTCAAAAAAAAAAAAAAAAAAAAAAAATATGAAAAGAATATGAGCTGTGAACAGGTAGTCTGGGTGAGGAAAAGCTTGGTTTAGTGATTGCCCAAAATGTAAATGTGATCTGAGGCCACATAAAGAAAAGCATTGTGTGTATAATCAGGGAGGTGGAAGATCCTATGTGCCTGGAACCACAATTTTATCTGAAACGGAAGAAACTTCGACAAATGGAGCTGTTTAAGGACCAAAGGGCCCCAAGTGGGGAGGAGCCTGGAAACTGTAGTGTGGCAGGGCAGGTCTGGAGCTGTTGACTGAGAAGAGAAAAGGGGGATGGGAGCTCTGAAGAACTGATGAGCAGAAGACGAAGCGGTCTCACTGGCGTGGTCCCCCCAGGAAAGGATGACCCCAGGCAGCCTGGCTTCAGGCCCTCAAGAAGCACTTCCTGTCAGTTAGAGCTGCTGAGGCTGGCTTCCCTCCGGTTTTGCGAGGTGGTGGGTTCCCGACATTGGAGGCATGCAAGCAAGGAGACCTGGCTGTCTATTACTGATGCTCCAGAGGGGCAGGAGCTGGAGCAAGTGAACTCCGAGCCAGCACCCAGGTTCCCTGCTGCAGCCGACCTGGGCAGAGGTGGCCTCCGTCCTACCTTCTCCCGGCTGCTGTGGGCAGTCAGGGAGCGGTGGGCTGCCCCTCGCAGGGCTGTCCTGTAGTTGCAGAAATTCCCTGTTGGGTCCATCTGGTGCTGCAAGGAGACAGGGAGGCATTTGGGCAGTTCTGTCCAGAGGATGGCCGGCAGCACCCGGCGGCCCAGCAACCTCATTTACCTCGAGGATGAAAAACTTGGCTGTCTTCACTTTGGCCCAGGTCTTCTTCAGCCTGGAGACAGGGCTCATGTTCATGCCGGCTGGAAGAGGGAGGGAGGGTTGGAGAGGGCTGCTCCTGAGACAGGGAGGTCTCCATGTAGCTGCAGCCCCTTGGACTGCACCCTGACCAGGGCTGGGGTCCGCAGGGCTCAACCTATCACACGGTGGGTGGGTAAGGGGGTGCTGGTGGACATCATGGCCAGGTGGGGCTGCTCTCACCATGCTGGTCCCATCCTGTACCCGGCACCTGCTCCGGGATCTTGTTCTCTCGGGGGCTGGGGACATATCACCAAGCCCTCATCAAACATCCTGAGGGGGCTGGGCTTGCCTTAGAAGGCACGGCTCCCCAGGACCTCTGAGGCAGGGACATGGGACTGCCCAGGCCTTCAGACAGCACTCCCCCACCTGCTGCTCAGAGGTGGGCCCTGGCCAGCACTCTGCCTGCCTGACTGCACCCACTCTGATCTCTTGGGGGTCCTTGCACTGGGGGCTCCAGGCCCGGGCTGGTCCACTCACAGATGATGGCCATGAGGGAGTTGAAATTGCCGATGTTGAAGCACTCGCGGGCCACGTCGATGAAGAACTCAATCACCTGCGCCCTCTGCTTCTTCTTGGCTGGCTGGGGACAGGGCGGCAGAGCCTCAGCGGTGACACGCCTCCACGCTGCCCTGACTCTGACCAGGGCTGCTCCCTCACCCAGCCCTCTTTGCCCTCTCTAAACCCACTGCACAGTTGAGGCACTTGAGGCCCAGGATAAACAGGGTCTCAGAGATCTTCACGGGCTGAGCCAGCAGAACCCAATGCCACAGGGGGCCAGGTGGGCCCGGTGGGGGCACAGGCACCCGCTGTTGCCCTGGGGCTGCTGAGAGGCACCTTCAGGAGATGCTCCACAGCTCCCCTCCAGCACCGTCAGCTCTCTAGGCTCAGCTCCCATACCATTCTTTCCCCAAATTAAAGCCCCAGCCCCCCCCCACCAGCCCTGGGCTTTCTCCCCTCACTGGGGTACAAGCTGGCCCTGAGGCCTGTCCCTCCAGCAGCCCCTCCACTCTCTCCATCTTACAACTACGTGACTGGTCAACCCTGTCTGGTTTGTGGCCAGGTGCTCAGGACTTCCAACCCCTCCAATGCGCAGAACCACACTATGTGCTTCCCCGGCCATCCTGGGCCGCAGCTGGCTCCCTGGTGGGCTCAGGCCAGGCTTCGCCCAGGCTTGGCCCTCTCGCCTGCAGCCAGCGGCGTGAGGGTGGGAAGAGGGCTAGGCCAGTGGGGCCTGCGTTGCATTCTTTCCACACAAGTAGGTGTTGCTTGCCCACCAAGCATGCAGCAGGGGTCTTTACTGCCACCAAAAAGTGGGCTGTTGTGCTCTGAGATGTGTCATCGAACCCGCTTTCCAGGGCTGCCTTGGCCACAGAGAGCTGCTCACCCAAGGCCGGACCTGTCCTTTGAAAGGCAGCCTGCCCTGTGATGGGGGCTGAGCCAGGTGGGGAGATAGAGGCGAATCACTGTGTCTGTCACCACATCGCATGGGGCCACCTTCCCCTACTCTTCTTTGCAAGTGTGGACCCCTCATGAACATGTGCCCCATGCTGGGTCTCAGCACCTGCTGCAGAGAGCCTAGCCTGGCCCCGGCACTGCCTCCAGCCTGGCCCTGGGACGAGTGGCCCCCGGGCTTCATCTTAAGAGAGTGGGTTAAGAGGAGGGTCCCTCTGCTGCAAGGAGGAGGATGGGTGGGTGTGGACAGGTGGGACTGCAACTCAGTGACAAGCACGTCTGGCTCCAAGCTGCTGAGTCTTGGTGCTTTCCAGAAGCAGCAAGAACCATGGGCTTTTATGTGTGTCTCCCAATGCTTAAAGGTTGGATCACGTCTACCTCTAGGTCCTGAGCAAGCCAAACAAGGCCAGTTGCAGGCCAGGCTGCCCAAGGCAGGCAGGCACAGATGGAGGAGCAGAACCACCGGGGCTGGGAGTGACTGCCCTTCACTCCTTCAGCAAACCCTCTCCGACACCCTCTGTGTCTGGCTGGTGGATCTGTCCTGAGTTCTCCTTGGAGGGAAAGGTCACAGCAGGAAAGCTGGTGTTACCTGGAGTCCTGGAGGCATGCCCAGCCTGACCCTGGACTTGGAAATGAACAGGACTCAAGGTGTCCTTCCAGTTCCCTCCCTGGTGGGCTCCTTCTGACTGCAGCCACCTTGGGCTATGCCAGCTTGTGCCCACCCTGGCTGTCCACTCACCATGCAGATCTCAGTTGCCACCAGGTAGCACAGTCTGTTGAACCATTTCACGTAAGCCTCTAGGTTGCTGGTCTTGTCACTGAAGCAGGGCTAGAAAAGACACACAGGACCATGTTCTGAGTCTTTTTGTCAATCAGTTCTTAGGACATGAAGTCAGTTTATGATCTTTACAATCTGGGAAATGTCAAAACCCCTAAACCATCCAGAAATACCAAAGATTTGGTGTGTACCTTTTTAGTCCTTTTAAAAATACATTTTAAAATGTAATTTAACATACACACAAAACACACACACACACACACACACACACACACACACACACACACACACACACACACACACTCCTCATTATTCCTGGGCCCTGTATTTGCAAATTTGCCTACTCTAAACTTTATTTGTAGCCCCCAAAACTTGTGTGACTTTGGTAGGCATCTGTACACATGCGTGGGTGGCAAAAATATTGAAGTCATGTAGTGTCAGTGAGCGTCCCCAGCTGAGGCAAAGCAATGCTCTTTCTGCATCCATCACACTCTCAAACTTGGCCTACTGAGTATCGTGTCTTTTGCATTTTCATGCTTTTTGCTGATGATTTTCATTGTTGAGAAAGGCCCCAAGCATGGTGCTGAGGTGCCGTCTACTGTTCCTACGCATGCAAAGGCTGCACTGTGCTCCACAGAGGAAACATGTGTAACATCAGCGTTCAGTCCTGAGTAATAGCACCGTTGGCCATGAGATCAATAGTAATCAACAATGTATATTAAATAATGTCTTTAAACATAAACACACATAAAACAAGGTTATATATTGATCCGTTGGCAAAAACGTTGTGATGAGAGACTCACAGGAACCTAACCTTGCATCCCCTGGGAGCAATGGTTCTGTGCTCACTCATTCAGTGCTTCTGACTTTATAGAATATAGCTGCTGGGAACAGTGAGCACCAGCTGTGTGTATGTATGTATCTATCATAACCATATATATTCCCATACTTTTCTACATGACCCTTTCCCTGTGCCATAACATATCCTTTGGAAACAAAATTTTGAAATTGATATAGAACTTCCCACTGTATAACATACCACTGTTTAAAAGATGAAACTTAACATAAATGTGTTTGTTAAAACTGCCAGGGTAATTTTCAATAAATAGAGGAGAAGATGGAATGGAGGACCTATTCATTCAAAAGAAGCAAAGAAAGGAGAAAAAATAGAAAGGTAAGAAAGGCGACTACATAGCACAACAATTACAGCAAGGACGAATTCTCATGGGTTAGTGATCACAACACTGTGGTTAAAAATCCACCTCCTTGACATTTCCAGGAGATACACAAGAAACACAAGGATGTAAGTACAAAAATAGAAAAATATATGTGATAAATATTATGTAGCTATATTAATACTGAACAAAATAGACTTTAAGGCAACAAAAAAGACCCTAAGGCAAAAAGCTTAAGGGGAAATGAGAGAGTACTTGCATAATGACAAAAGATTCAACTCACTAGGAATATGTCACAAGTCTAAATTTGATTGCAGCTAGTAACATAGGTTCAACATATGGAGGCAAAAATAATCAGAAAGGTAAAGTTCTTTATAAGGAGAAGTTGAGTCCTACAGTCACATGGAAGATTTTAACACATGACAGTAATTAATAGGTTAGGAAGATTGGAAAAAAAAAAAAAACCAAATTCAGGATGAGTACGAATCTGAACAACACAATTTGAAGCAATAAACAAATATGGAAACTTGAACTTAATTACTTGAGAATATGCATTCTTTTCAAATGTTCAGAAACTTAAAAAAACATTTTAAAATAATCTATGGTTCAAAGATGAAATCATAATGGAATTAGAATAATAATGAAAATATTGAAAAATAAAACTTGGAGGCTGTAAATGAAAATTTATGTAAAGAGAAATAATCTTTCATACTTTTATTAGAAAAGAAGGATAAAAACAAGCTGAACATCCAACATAAGAAACTGGAAAAAGAATAACAGAATAAATCCAAAGAAAGTTGATGGAAGGAAATAATAAAGAGTAGAGAAGAAAGAAATGAAATAGTAAACAAAGCTACAATCTACAGAATCAACAAAGCCAAAAGATCTTTATTTGAAAACGTTAATACCATTGATGAACTTTTGGTAAGATTGATAAAGCAACAAAGAGAAATGTAAATAATCAAAATACTAGAGATGAATCAATATGGATGTGAAGAAATTAAAAAGATACCTAGAAAATATTATAAATAACTTTATGTTTATAAATTTGGAAACTTAGGGGAAATGGTCAAATTCCTAGAAAAATATAAATTACAAAACAGACTAAAGAAGAAACAGAAAACCTAAACACTTCTATAACCATTAAATCAATAAGAATAAACAAAGAAACAAGAAAAACCTTGAATCAATACATGAAAGTCATTCCTCAAAGAAAATACCCAGCCTAGATGGTTTCACTGGCTAATCTCTACAAAATGCTTCAATAACAAGTAATTCCAGTC
The DNA here is from genome assembly GCA_963574635.1 of Cheracebus regulus. Lineage (NCBI taxonomy): Eukaryota > Metazoa > Chordata > Mammalia > Primates > Pitheciidae > Cheracebus > Cheracebus regulus. Next base: position 17,295 of record CAUYQU010020655.1, on the reverse strand, counting down.
TTTCAAAAAGAATAGAGAACAGGGGAAGAGAAACAAAGACTTCACAAGAACAGTGTCAAAAAGGGAAATAACAGGTCGATCTCACTGAGGATTACAGTTGCAGAAATCCTAAACAAAACATTAGCAAAACAAATCCAGGGAGGTATGAAAATGATAATGATTTTGCTTATCCCAGTTTCATTTGTCTCAGAAATGCAAAGTTGATTCAACATTGATTAAATAGCCCAGTGGCCCATGCCTTTAATCCCAGCACTTTGGGAGGCCAAAAAAGGGTGGATCACTTGAGGTCAGGAGTTCGAGAACAGTCTGACCAACATGGTAAAACCCTCTCTCTACTAAAAATACAAAATTAGCTGAGCGTGGTGGTGGGTGCCTGTAATCCTAGCTACTTGGGAGGCTGAGGCCAGAGAATCGCTTGAATCTGGGAGGCGACGTTGTAGTGAGCTGAGATTGCTTCATTGCACTCCAACCTGGGCCATAAGAGCGAAACTCCTTCTCAAACAACAACAACAACAAAAAACTAGGCCAGATGAGGTGGCTCATACCTGTAATCCCAGCATTTTGGGAGGCCAGTGCCAGCAGATTTCTTGAGCTCAGGAGGTCTAGACCAGCCTGGGCAAACATATTGAAACCCCATCTCCACAAAAAATACAAAAATTAGCCAGGCATGGAGGTGTGTACTTGCAGTCCCAGCTACTTAGGGGGCTGAGGTGGGAGGGTCACTTGAGCTCGGGAGGCTGAGGCTGCAGGGAGCTGTGTTTACAGCTCTGTACTCCAGCCTGGGCAAAAGAGCAAACTGTCTCAAAAACAACAGCAAAACCCCAAACAAACAAACAAAGGAAACATGGATTTTAAAAACTAATATAAATAACCAGCTAACAGTTTAAAGGAGAAGAGAATATGTGAGTAACAGATCCAGAAAAAATAAATGAAATTTAACAACCATTCATGATGAGAATTCTCAGAAAACTAGGAAGGAACAGGTTACTTACTTAAGCTGATGATAGACATCTAAAGAAATCCTGTAGCAAACATCATGCTCTATTGGGACACGTTAAAAGCATTCCTTTGAAAATTAGGACAAAATAAGGATGCCAGCTCTCGATACTTCTATTTGACATTGTACCGGAGGTGCAAGTTAGCATAATAAGTTTGTCAGATCGGGCAGTGTTACTCTGCAATAACAAACAATCTCAGCATTTCTGAGATTTAAAATGATAGACTGAGGTGTTCCTATCACTCTTGTCTGCTTCCTATTAGTGGAGGTTCTACTCTCTGACTACCACAGAAACGAATAAGGATTGGAAAGGAGGAAGCAAACTGTCGTTATTCTCAGATGTACTTGTCTACATGAAAAACTCGAAAGAACACAAATTATTAGAATGAATAAGAATTTACAATGCTGTTTTAAAATTTAAACTTGATATGCAAAGTAAATTACATTCATTAAACCAGCAACAAGCAGACAGGAAATATGACAAATACACATTTGAGGTAATGGACAAATATGGAGTCCTGCACTCATATATTTGAGAATATGCATTCTTTTCAAACACTCAGAAATCTAAAAACACATTTTAAAATAATCTATGCAAAGAGATTGTTTTATATATAACAGTAAAAATATGCATAAGGTATCTAGGGGAATAAACCTAACAAAATCTTTACAAGGCTTGTATGGAGAAAATTACTAGCCATTAGAAAGATACTATAGAGTAGGCCTAAGTAAATGGAGGGACATACCATTTTTATGAATTGCCAGACTCAAATGTAATGAAATATAAATTCTTTCATGAAAATGCAAATTTTTCCCAAATTAATCCGTATTTAATATATTCTAACAAAATTCCTATAGGACTTTTCATAGAAATTGACACGTAACTCTAAAACTGAAATAGAAAAGCAAAGGGCCAAGAATAGCCAAGCCACACTCCTAAAGAAGAACCTGCAGGATTTGCTTCAGCAGACATAAGACTTATCATGAAACTGTAGTAATTAAAGCAAAGTGTCTTGATGCAGAGATAGAGAAATAGACCAGTGGGGCAGAACAGAACATCCAGGAACAGACTTACACGTATATGGAAAGCTGACATCTGAGAGTGACATGTGTCAGGGCACATTGGAAGGTAAGGGAATCTATAATGGTGCAGAAACAATTGGTTATTTGTCTGGAAAAAAACAAAAATGAATCTCACCTTAAGCCATATACACAATATGAATTTCAGATAAAAATGTGAAGGACAAAACTTTAAAACTTCCATAGGAAACATAGGAGACTATCTTTATGACCTGAGTGGGGTGTAGGGAAGGATTTCTTAACCTCTTTCTCCCACCAAAAAAAAAAAAAAAAAAGGAAAAGTTTAGTAAATTTTTCTAGGTTAAGCTAAGGAATACCTGTTCATCAAAAGACATCGTAATGAGGATGAAAAACAAAGCAACCGACTAGAAGAAAATGTGCCGCACATTTAACTAACCTAGGATCATTATCTAGTACACACTTAAAAAAACAAAAGTGATAAATTCGTAAAAATCCTTAAGAAGACAAACCACCAACTGAAAACTGGGCAAAAGTCAGAGAGAGGCACTTTATAGAGAAGGAAACAAGAATGCCCAAAATACACGAAAAGATGTTCCATTTAACAGTTTGACAAAAATTAAAGCCTGACAATTTCAAGTGTTTATGAGGGTCTAGGATAACTTCCTGCTGGGAGTGCTGACGCATGGCCTCACCTGGCGCTACCTGGTAAGGCCGCCCACATCCTTACCCTGCGACGCAGGAATTCCCCTTCCCAGGAGCAACAGTCCCTAACATGTTGTCCCTGGATTCCGGGGGGTCCTTGGCACCCTTTCAGGAGGTCCACAGGCAAGGCTATTTTCATAATAATACGATGCTGCTGCCTTTTCCACTGTGTGGAAATTTGTACTGATGGTGCAAAAGCAATGGTGGGTATTGCCCAGTAGAAGAAAAAGGGGTGTGTGACTTAAGAATGTTCTGAATGAGGCAAAACTTTTAACTTTTATTCAGTCTAGATCTTTGAGATTTTCCATCTTTTATGTGCCATAATGGTTTGTGCATATGAAGCCCTTCTGTTGCATACAGAAAGTGTGCTGCTTGTTTTGAGGGAAAGCACTTAATTCATTAGTGAGCTGAACTGGCCACTGTTTTCCTGGAGTACCATTTCTACTCTAAAGAAGGACCTCTAGACATACTATGGCAATTCAGACTTCAGCGTTTGGCTGATATTTTCTTGAAAATGAACAAAATGAACCTGTCATTTAAAGGAGAACAGTTGGAATTAGGAAAATATTTTATTTGGATTATTTCTATAAACAAGGGACTATAATTCTTGACATTATTTTTCATCTTTGCTGTTTCTTTGAGCAGAATATTGTGTCACACAATTATCTAAGGTATTTGTTTTCTCTAAGAGTTGTTTTAAAAGTATTCTTGTTACCAGAGTAGTTGTATTATATTTCAAAATGTAAGATGATTTTTAAAAGCCTGAGTACTGATCTAAGATGCATATGTATGAACTCTACTCTGGAGGGGGGAGGGGAGGGTGGCAATGGAAGTTGTAAGACTTTTACTTTTTTGTGCCATCAAATATAGGTAAAAATAATTGTGTAATTCTGCTATTTAAACAGGAACTATTGGTCTTTTTGGCTCTAAATGGAAGGGCTGATATTTTAAGTTGATTATTTTATTGCAAATTAATCCAATCTAATTCTTTTTAATTTAGTTGAATGTTTTTCTTGCTAAATACTGTTTAAAAAATTAAAACTGGAAGTTCTTGGCTTAGTCATAAAAAATAAAGGAGAACGATTGACAATATTTGTTGCCAATGATAAAATTAAGGTTTTCAAGAGAAAACTGGGAACTTGTAAGACATGTATCTGCCTCTGTGAGATTGACAGCTTCCACGGACTTAAACAATGTGAGTAAGAGTGATAATAATGTGATTTCTAAAATGTTGTACCATGAAATGTGCCAACATTTGGAAGATCTGCCTAACACAGCGAACATATATTTTCCCACATGACCAATGTATGATGTCACAAAATCATGCATCAAGATGCAAGAAGGACCAATAGGTTTCAGCGTCAGAGTACAGAAAGTTCACTGATATCTCTTCAGATTTCACATTGTAGTTAATTCTTAAAAACTATAACTTGCTGAGTTTTAGTATGATATCAAAGAAGCATATTCACAATTATCTGAAAAGGTGGTAAAATACTCCTTCCTTTCCTAGCTACCTGTCAGTGTGAGGTTGGATTTTCTTCAACCAAAAAACTATGTCAAGAGACAGAATGCAGAAGCAGAGAAAAGAATACAGCTGTCTTCTATTAAATCAAATAGTAAAGAGATTTGTAAAAAATACTATAAAACAATGCCACTCTTCTCAGTAATTTCCTATTGTGAAAAAAGAATTATTTTTTATAAAATATGTTATTTATGTTACCATGTAATGGGTTTTTATTGTTTTGTTTTTAGAGAGATGGGTTCCCACTATCTGTGTTGCCCAGGCTGGACTTGAACACTTGGGCTCAAGCAATCCTCCTATCTGGGCCTCCTAGCTGGGACTACAGGCATGGGCCACTGCTTGGCTATTATTGTTATTTTTGAATAAATATTTTAAAAAGTTAATCTTAGGGCCAGGCATGGTGGCTCATGCCTGTAATCCCAGAACTTTGTGAGGCTGAGGTGGGTGGATCACTTGAGGTCAGGAATTTGAAACCAGCTTGGTCAACATGGTGAAATCCTGCCTCTAATAAAAATTAAAAAGTTAGCCGTGTGTGGTGGCATACACCGGTAGTCCCAGCTACTCGGGAGGCTGAGGCAGGAGAATTGTTTGAACCCGGGAGGCAGAGGTTGCAGTGAGCCGAGATATTGTCACTGCACACCAGCCTGGAGGACAAGAGTGAGTGAGACTCCGTCTCAAAAAACAAACAAAAACTTAATCTTAGTTGCTAATAGGATAAATATTGATAAATATAGTCTATATAACCAAAAGTTACTTGGAGTGCTTAATAATTGTTAAGAGTATAAAGGGATCCTGAGCTCTTTGAGAACTGACGCCCTAGAGAAAATGCACACTTGTGTGTATACCCAGACACAGGCCTAAGAATGTCTACATTGGGAATATTTATAACAGCAAAAAGCTGGAAAAACAAATGTTCATCTACAGTAGGGAGGATAAACCAATGGGATGTGTCATCTTGATGTATTTTACACAAAAAAAGTAATATTTGGAGATGGCCCCAAACCAAACAATCTTGTAAAAATCTCCCTCCGGTTCCCTCCTGTTCCTGCCTCCCAGCACAACTGTTCAGAATTCCCAGAGCAGTCAGAATTCCTAGAGAGTGCTTCCAGACATGCAAAACATACATTTTTTTTTTGTTGCCCTATTTTTCGTTATGCAAATGGTCACATACTCTTGTCCCTGTTCTTCCCTCTACCCTCTTCTCTTAGTGCCCGGAGGGGTAGGTCTTGGAGATTGCTTCAGTCCACCTTATTCCCTTTCATAGCTGCACAGCATTCTAGTCATAGATGTTTCACAGTTTGTAATCCGTGCCCTTGGGTGATAAGGCAATTTGCTTCCAGTGTTTGGCCATAATAAACATTGTCTATCCCAAATACCATGTTAGCATACATGTAGGTATGGAAAGTTGGGGTCAAGAAAATCCATTTAAAGCGCTGATGCTAGTGCCAATCTCCCCACCAAAGTGGCTTTGCCAGCTTCACCCCAGCAGCCATGTGGAGGGTGCCTTCCACAATGTGACCTGCAAGGTGATCTTTGCTTATTTGAGAAGTGAAAATGCAATCTCATATGTAGTTTGTAGTTTTATTAGGTGTGAGGGCAGAAGCCAAAATGTTTGCTATTCTCGCTTGGATTTAGCTGGTTGGAGGCACCGGCACGCTGCTTTGGGCTCCTAGAAGAGCTGGATCGAAATCCGGGTGTGTGGGCCATGTCCTGAGCCCCGGGCCCCAGGAGTTCCCTTACCTGGTCCGGGTAGCGCGCAGCAACTCGCCCTTCCCCGCGTGGCCGCTGGAGGGCACCGGCACCCACCGAAACTCACTGGGAAGGCGCTCCGGGTCCCGGAGCGCGCCGGGGGGCCCTCCACCTTCCTCCCTGCCCTGGGTCCCGGCCCACCCAAGCAGCGCGGCCCACGGCCTGGTTCCCCGTCCACTCCTCCGCCCTCACTGGGTGGATGACCCCCGTCCCACACGTCCAGGCCCGCAGGCTTTCCCTGAACTCGGCTGTCGCGGTCCGCCCCCAACCCCCGCTGGAGGGGCGTGGCGGAGTGGGCAAGGCCCCTCCGATCCCACCTGTCCCACTCGGGCCGCTCCAGCGCTCGCCCAGAGGATGCTCTCGGGCCCCCCTGAGAGTGGCCAGTCACTGGGTGAGGGTCACTTTTGGGACAGCCCGTAAGAGCCTCCTACCTTTGTGCTGGCCAGAGGGTCCTTGTTCGCAAAGGCCTGGACAAACTCCTCAGGCCCGATGTGCCGAAGCCGCTCCTGCAGGGGAGGGGGAAGATGGGTGAAAGAGGGGAGGTATGGGGAGGAGGTGCCTACTGTGGGGCCTGCCGTGGTGCCCCTGCCCCTAGTCCTCCTCACAATGGTCACTCTGCAACTGCCCTCCTCACGGAGGCTTGGAGACCCTGGTTTAGGTTGTCACAGAGCTCAAGGCCTCCCTGGAGGAGGCAGCCCCTCCTTTCCTAGTTCATGGGGGCATGGAGCAATGCTATGCAGCGTGACACTCAGGGAAACCAGGCTCCACACTGGGTCACTGAAGTGGCCTGCTTCCTCTGCGGGGGGCCTGGTGGCCAGGAGCATCTGGGTCAGAATCAAACCCAGGCTCTGTCCCTTCTGCTGTGTGCTGTGGACAAGTCATTTCACCTTTCTGGGCCTTAGTTTCCTCTGTGTACAGGGCCCGCCTGGCCGGGTGATGGAGACATGAGCTAGTGCATGGGAGCGGCGTGCTGGAAGAGTGCCTGGAGAGCAGGGAGGGTGCCAGCAACCGGCAGTCTCAAAGCGAAGAGACCCGCCCCAGCCTCCCTCTCTCCGAGGTGGGCCCTTGGCCTTTTCATCCACAAGCAGCCCAATGTGTGTTCGAGGCTAGGCCAGGGCACCTCCTTCACAAGTTTGTGGGGCTGCTCGGGGAAGCCAGGGAGGGCACAGTGCATCTGTGGGTCCTGCCTGGGGAAGCTGAATCCCGGGTAAGGAGGGTGGCTTGGGCCTGCTCACCAGTTCCACATGGGTCAGCTGCTGGGCCAGTGTGTAGGGGTCGCTGCAGACACCAAGGAGCTCCCTGTGGATGGATGCTGGTGGCTTGGTCCTGTAGGAGATGGGCTTGTCGGCACCCACCAGACCTTCTGGCCCTTGGCGTAAAGCGGCCAGCTTCTGGTGCAGAGCCTGTAGGAGCTGATGCATGCTCTTCCGGTATGCCTGGTGGGTGGAAAGAGGGGCACTGAGGCCTGAACACCCATCTCTGCGTCTCTCACACTGGAGGCAGGCAGCCTCCTGGCCTCTGAAGGGAGGGTCTTTTCCTTAGGGTCTCTGGAGAAACGACCAGGTACCAGCAGAGGGGCCAGGACCTGACCCTACCCCGAAACAGGACCCACTCCCAGACAAGTTGTGGCCACCAGGCAAGGCAGGTGGTGTGAAGGCTGCAGGGCTGTGGCTGGGAGCTGTGAGGAGCACAGGTCAGGGAGGGTGACGGGAGCCAGGTCTGGTGCAGCTGTCTGGGGCAGTGGGGTGGGCACTGCCAGGAAGCCAGAGAAAGGGAGAGAGGAGGGAGACATGGCCTGCCCTGGACGGATGACTGGCATTTTGCTTGGCTTTAATGGGGACCCCTGTTATCTCCCAGGCCCAGCTCGGCCTTCCCCAACCAGCTGTGCTGTTCTGGCCTCTGCCCCCGACAGTACCCATCCAGGTCACCCTATGCAACTTCTTTTATAAGACCAAGGTTGAGAAAATTGGGTTCATTTCCTCTCACACTAGAATGACAGCTCCACAGGGCCGCAAGGTCTGTGTTGCCCCCTCTGTGCTATGAAAGCCCAGCTCCACTCTGGGCATGCAGTGGGTGTGCAGTAAGTGCTCACTCCCCACCAGCCAGCTCAGACGCACAGGCTCTTGCTTTGGGCCACGCCATGGTCTGGGTACAGGGATGAATGACCATGGCCACCCCTCAAGGGACACCTCCTCTCTCACCATCAAGGAAAATCTAATTATTTCCCCCCTTGGAAACCCCTATTTCCAAGGAAGTGCCATCAGAATGAATGGGTTTGTTAAGGGAAACATCATCATGTCCTCAAAGGTTTTGGTCTAACCCAGAGTGAGACGCAAGGAGCTGGCCTGGGCACTGGCAGAGGCAGTGGTGGGAGCCGGAGCCTGGCCCCCAGCGATGCCAGCATCGACTGGACAAGCTGCATGCTCCTAGAGGCCTCGGGAAATAACGAAGGGCGGGCAGTCAGTATTGTCAGGTCATTTGAGAGATCACAGGGAGTTTTTCTTCACATGATTTTGAAACACACAGAGCCTGCAGTGACTGTGCAGGTGTGGCATATGCATGCTAGCTATGAGGATCTGGGGGCTCTGACTGCTCTTGGGAGCCTCAGACTGGGCCCTGGGGTGATGCTGTTGTCTGAGGACTGCTGGAGCCCTGTGCTCTGGTGATGGAGGTGGTACTCGTCTGGCCCCTATGGTAGTGCTTCTCTGTAGGGTGGCCAGTCAGCTGTAGCAGAGCCTCAGACGGGAGCGATGGGACAGGAGGTGGCTTGCCCCTAAGTCTAACTCCCAGGTGCAGAAGGCGCCCACTGGTTAGCTGGGCAGTGAGCGGGGAAGCTGAGGTCTGTCTCTTCTATCTGTTGCCCATGGAAGGAACAACCCCTTTCAGCAAGGCTGTGTCCAAAACTGTGGTCAGCACACTGCCTCCAGGGTTTCATCTGAGTGCTGAGAAGATGGGGAGTGGGGTGCAGCCACTGCCAGCCCTGGGGGGCACAGTCAGTCCCCTGTGGGCTCTGGCCCTTCCACTGACCTCCTGTCCCTCTCCCAGGCACAGCCAGAGTCCCACGAGTGGCCACATCTGGTGTTTTGTCTCCTCACCTCCCACTCACTGCTGGATCACTTCACCTGGCTGCCACTCCCATCAGTCATTGGGCCCTCCGGTCAGTGGCTATTTCCAGGCTCCAGCGGCTATTAATAGCCTCTTCCAGTGGTTGTTTCTCAGGCTGCATCTTCCTTGGCCACCTCTGCCTCAGCCTCCTGGTTGCTCCTGACTTGGGCTGTTGGCAGGCTTGCCTGTCTTCACTGTCGTGAGATGCTGGGGTTCTTCCTGTGCAGTCTAGACCTCTCTTCTCACTCTTCCTTAGCTCCTGGGTATTCTGGTTCACATTGGCAGTCTTCTGCATTTACATGTGCAGCCTCCTTCTGATCTCCAGTCATATGGGTGATGGTCCGTCATATGGCCCATGGTCTTCTGTTTGCCCAGCACAGCAAATGGAGGTTTGCTCTCCTTGTCCGAAGCTGATATTTCCAGTGTTGGTGGACAGCACACCAGCCACCAGGCACACAGGCTTTGTGCCAACCTTGACCCCACCCTCTCCCTCACACTCCTCTAGACCATCACCACCCTTCTCTATTTCATTTTCTTGTGTTTCCGTGCATCTCCACCCGTCTCTGTAGGCTAGGCCACTGTCATCTCTCTGGCTCCCTAATGCCCCCACTGCACTGGCCTCCTTAATGCCCCCACTGTATCCACGCCAGTTTCTCTCCACTCTGCAGCCAGGGTGTTCTGTTCAAAATGCAAATCTGATCGCTGCCTCCCTCTTCATGAAAATGCCTCCATGGCTTGTGCAAAGACAAGGGCCCTGGTGTGACTCTGGGGCCCTGAGGTCAGCTCTGGTCAGGCTCAGTGGCCTCTATGTGCCCTTGCTCCCTCTCTGTGCTCTGGACACAGATCACTCCTCTGCCCCTTTGACACCTTCCCATCCTCCCTGTGTTCCTGGCAGGAACTGGACAGCTTTCTCCCTCTGGCATGTTCTCACCCACTGGACCAAAGCTCAAATACCGCTTCCCCAGACAGGCCATTGGTGCTCAGTGCCGTGAGTCCTTCTGCCACACCACTTGCCCAAATCAGTTTTTTTTTTTTTTTTTTTTTTTGAGACGGAGTCTAGCTCTGTCCCCCAGGCTGGAGTGCAGTGGCGCAATCTCGGCTCACTGTAGCCTCTGCCTCCCGGGTTCAAGCGATTCTCCTGCCTTAGCCTCCTGAGTAGCTGGGATTATAGGTGCACACCACCATGCTCGGCTAATTTTTTTTTTAAACAGATACAGAGTTTCACCATGTTGGTCAGGCTGGTCTCGAACTCCTGACCCCATGATCTACCCGTCTCAGCTTCCCAAAGTGCTGGGCCAAGTCAATTTTAGAGCTGACGGAGAAATGATTCTGTTCACGTGCATCTCCTCTCCCTGGACTGCAAGCTCCATGTGGCCAACCACAGGCTGCCCTTCATTCATGAAGGGCAGTACCTGGCTCACAGGAGGTGTCCACGAGCATCTGCTGAATGCGCGGATAAACACGGCCTTCACCTGCTGATAGTCAGAGGTTCTCTCCAGCAGGGTGTCAGGGCAGACTGCAGGCCCATGCCAAAATCAAGGCTACAGGGTGTCTGTGCCTATCCCTTGATAGGGCCATGAGATTGCCTTATTTTTTAAAAGTGCAGATACTTTAGGAGGATTTGTTACTGTTGAATGAACCAATATTCATTCCAAATAATTATCCCTTCTTGCTTGCTAATTTGTTTAGATTTTTCCAGTGATGTTAAGTTCCAGCTTACGTTTGTTCTCTGACTCTTCCATGCTCCCTCCAAATGTGGGGATGCATTTGCCCTACTCCTTGGCCTCCTCTCATTTTCTCACTGATTTCTACACAATTGTGGATGAGGCTCAGAGATCTCCCTGGTAGATATGGGCAGGGCCAGAGACCTAAACCACCTAGAATGTCAAGGTGTTCCCTCATCAACATCACAGGCCCACATTTATGAAGCACCAGGGTATGCCAGGGTGGCACAGCACTTTGCCCCTCCAGCCTCGGGCTGAAGCCCTCTCTCCACACTGATCACAGGTGGGAGGATGCCCAGGAGGCTGGGAGGTCTGGAGCTGCCGTTTCCATGTATTTCCACCAAGCCATCTGCCACATGCATAGAGTCAGGTGTGATTGTGGAGTTGTCTGAGGGTGGCCTGGGTGGTGGCCACAGCTCTCCAGGTGCCTCCAAGCTCTCTTGGACTGGGCATTTCACAGCTGGATCCCCCATCCCTGACCAGATGAGCACTGACTCCTGTTCTCTGATGTTCTTGGAGACTCCCTCCTGAGCCAGCCTAGGGCAAATGTCCTCCTGCCTACTACATGACAGGCAGAAATGGCAGAAAGCTGACGCAGGAGCTCATGAGGTTCCTGGGGCTCTGCTCCCTCCATTGGTTTGTCCTCTGTGTCAGCTTTCTGCCACTTCTGCCACGGAAGGAGTCTTGGAAAGTGGTGGTCAATTCAGCAGACAGTCCGTGTGAGCAAGTAAGACCAGGCTGGGTGCCGTGGCTCATGCCTGTAATCCCAGCACTTTGGGAGGCCGAGGTCAGGGGGAGCATGATGTCAGGGGTTCCAGACCAGCCTGATCAACACCACGGTGAAACACCATCTCTACTAAAAATACAAAAATTAGCCAGGCATGGTGGTGCACACCTGTAATCCCAGCTACTCAGGAGGATGAGGCAGGAGAATGGTTTGAACCGGGAGACGGAGGTTGCAGTGAGCCAAGATCACGCCACTGTACTCCAGCCTGGGTGACAGAGCAAAACTCCATCTCAAAAAAAAAAAAAAAAAAAAAAAAAAAAAAAAAGCAAGACCAGTCCTCAGAGAGGCTACCTGTTGAGTCAGTCTCCTCTGTGGCTGCCCAGTGGGTATGGCCAGAGTACTGGAATCCTCCTGTCCTTTCTCCTTTACTTGGAGCTGTGACCCTCTGGGTCCTCCTTGGCTCCCCCAGCCTCCTTCAGCCTTGGCACTGGCCTCCCTGAGCTTTAACTACTGCATCCAACCTATTGGGAGCCCCACAAGGGCTGGGCTGGCCATGACACTCCCCTGGGTCCCCTGCCCAGCACATGGTGGCTCCATGCTGGGAAGGCTTCCTGGGAGTCCTCAGAACCACGGTCATGGAGTACGGCCTCCTCAGTTCCTCTCCAGTGCTGCTCCAGCTGCTGAGAGCCAGTGTGGAGCACAGTGACAACACCAGAGCGGGCAGCAGAAAAAGGAAGATGCCACCTTTCACTGTCACTCTGATGGGGGAAGCCCTGGCAGAGGAGCCGGAGGGAGCCCACTAGGCCCCGGCCCTGTGCCGTTTCCTCTGCAGCTGGGATTATAGGTGCGCGCCACCACGCCCGGCTAATTTTGTGTTTTTAATAGAGCTCAATTGTTCTCTCACAGCCCTGTGATGGAGGAATGATCACCCTCCCTTTTACAGAAAGACATTTAGGGCACAGAGAGATTACATAATTTGCCCAAAGACACACAGCCCTGAAAATGCCAGTGCTCATCTCATGATCTTGTGCACAACACTTTCTATCATTTTATTCTACCCTTTTGTGAGAAATCTTTTAAAAGGATAATACTGAAATATTTTGGAAGCAGAGCCTATGTCTATGGTTTGCTTACAGCTAACTTGTGGCAAAGCAAAATGTTTGAGGGGACAGGACAAACTAGTTCGGCAAAATATTGTTGAAGTTGGGTGATGATGATGGAGGAGTGCATGGTTACCATTCTTCACTTCTGCATGTTTGAAATGCTTCACAATAAAGTTCTGTAAAACTTAATTAATGCTCCTATACCTGATTTGGGGAACCATCTTTTCTCCTTATAGCCCATGAGGGCTGAAGCAAGAGTGCACCTGACTTCAGGGACTCCTCGCTGCAAAGCTGCAGTGGGGACAGTTATCCTGTTTTACCGTTAAGGAAGCTGGCTCAGCTGGGCAAAGCACCTTGTCTGAGGTCACACAGCTGTGGTTTCTGGGTCTGGATCTGGGTGGGCTCAGGCTGGGTCCAGGGCTCTTCCATGCCAAAGCATTCTGCGCTGGGAGGGGAACACCCCAGAGTCCACAGCAGCACCCAGTGAGGAGAGGCAGTGCCCAGAGAAGGTCATCTTTGCAGTGCATGCTTTTTTGTGGAAGGGCAACTTGAGGACACTGGAGACATAGGGGAGCACCCCTGGCCAGGGCCTGGGTTGGGACTGAGGAACTCCCATTCCAGTCCATGCTACACAGTCTGGTGACGGACCTGTGGGTTCTCCAGGTGGATAGAAGCTACTGGTTTCCCAAGGGGAAACAGGCCAGGGCTTACCTCCAGCCCCACCACCAAGGCATGGGTCCAATATCAGGCAGGTCACATCCTGCCTGGTCATATGAAAAACCTCACTGCTGACCCTTGGAGATCAAAGGGAACAAATCAGGAGACTGGGATCTCACCCCCTTGCATATCCACCCATCACCCACCATCCCCACACTCAAATCTTCTCCAGCCACGTTCTACCACCCACCTCCCCTTTATACAGTGACCCACCCCAGATCCATCAATTCACTCCTCTACCCTTCCTTCCTTCTAACATGTGCCCACTCACTCATTTATTGCCCACTCACACATCCATTCACTAACCCACCCAGCAACCATTCACTTTCACTGATCCATCCCCATCCACCTGTCCTCATCTCTTCACATAACTGCTACCACCTACCTCTGTTTTATACAATGACCCCTGAAACCCCCATCAGAACCATCAGTTCACTCATCTACCCTTGCTACCTCCTTTCTAACACTGACTTCCTTACACATCCACCTTCCCACCCACCCACTCTCCCCTCCATCTATTCAAACATGTGCCCACCCATCCACCCACCTTCCCCTCCATCTATTCAACCATCCACCCACCCACTCACCCACCTTCCTCTCCATCTGTTAAACCATCCATTCACCCACCTGCTCACCCATCTTCCCCTCCATCTATTCAAACATCCACCCACCCACTCACCCACCTTCCCTTCCATCTGTTAAACCATCTCTCCACCCACCTACCCATCTTCCCCTCCATCTATTCAACCACCTACCTATTCATCCACCTTCCCCTCCATCTATTCAACCATCTGCCAACTCATTCATCCACCTTCCCCTCCATCTATTCATCCACCCACCCATCCACCTTTCCCTCTATCTATTCAAACATGTGCCCATCCACTCACCCACCTTCCCCTCCATCTATTCAACCATCCACCCACCCACCAACCTTCCCCTCCATCTATTCAAACATCTACCCACCCACTCACCCACATTCTCCTCCATCTGTTAAACCATCCATCCACCCACCTACCCATCCACCTTCGCCTCCACCTATTCAACCACCAACCCACCCACCCAACCACCTTCCCTTCCATCTATTCAATCACCTACCCACCTACTCACCCACCTTCCCCTCCATCTATTCAACCATCCATCCACCCACCCACCCACCTTCTCCTCCATCTATTCAACCACCTACCCACCCACTCACCCACCTTCCCCTCCATCTATTCAACCATCCACCCACCCACCCATCCACTTTCCCCTCCATCTATTCAACCATCCACCCACCCACCCACCTTCCCCTCCATCTATTCAACCATCTACCCATCCATCCACCTTCCCCTCCATCTATTCAACCATCCACCCACCGACCCACCTTCCCCTCCATCTGTTCAACCATCCACCCATCCATCCACCTTCCCCTCCATCTATTCAAGCATTCACCCACCCACCCACCCATCAATCTTCGCCTCCATATGTTCAACTATACGCCCATCCACTGAGCCCATCTATTCCCTTCCATCTATTCAACAATACATCCACGCATCCATCCACCTTCCCCTCCATCTATTCAACCATCCACCCACCCACCTCCCCCTCCATATATTCAACCACCCATCTACCCACCTACCTTCCCCTCCATCTATTCAACCATCTGCCCACTCACCTGTCCACACTTCCTACATTTCTCTCACCCTTCTTTCCATTAATCTTTCCAATCACCCCATGCATTCATCCACCTGCCTATCCAATAACCAAATCACCTATTCTCTCCTACATTCATCTATAAAAATAGCCAAATGTCCTCCCAGCCAATCATCCAGCACACTATCCCTTGCTTCCACTCTCCCCATCCCCCACTCATCCAGGCATCAACTGTTCCCTGGCCCTGCTTTGTGCTGCATCCTAAGCCAAGTGTCACAATCTCGAGATGGATCAGGGGATTCAGAGGAGGAAGAGGAGGGGATGAGGAGGAGAATGGAGGAGGGGAGAAGTGTGGGGAAGAGGAAGTGGAAACCACTCTCATCTCACTGAGCCTCAGAACTTGCCTGCTCAGTTCTGAGTCACTCGCCTGGTGTGTGAAGTGGCCCTAATCAGTGCTTTCCTCAGAGCCTGAGTTATGTCTGTGTGGCCGTGGGTGTTGGGTTTCCTGTTGCCCCGCCTGTCTTGGCAGTTTTCCCTTGTCTCACACATAGCTCTTCTGCTATGTCCAGACCCATTCTGTGGCATGTCAGCAGCTACCAGCTGGTTCAGTTTCCTTCCAGGGCGATCAACATGCACCCTTGCCCATGTTTCCCCCTTCTAGGTAATGCTACACCAGTGCTGCCCACAGTGGCACTCCAGGATGCTGATAAACTTGCCCCTTCTAAACACACCAGGAGATATTTATCTCCATAATCCTGGGAGATAAAGATTTTTGTCCTCCCTTTGCCCATAGGGGAAGTGAGGCTTGGAGACCCTTCAGTGCTCTCCACAGAGTAATACAGCTGGGAGAGCAAAGTGGGCATGGCCAAGACTCAGGACAGGGCTCTGCCAGCCCCATCTAGTAGGTCAGAGGCCAACAGCCTGGCCTCCTGGCCCCAAGAACCCATGAATGGGTCTTTCCTCATCCAGCATCTGATGCCATCGGTGAGAGCAGTCAGGGAGAGGTGATGAGACTCCGCATTCCCCACCAACTCGGCAGTGCCTGATTCCTTGATGGGCCAGAAAGGGGCTGGATTTAGAGGGACCGTGATGTGCAGGGTGGTGAGATGGGGTGGGGAAAGGAACAGGCACAGACCTGGGACAGGAGGGGCCCAAAGGGTGACAAGATCCCTGCCTGGCTGCCCACCTCGTCACAGGGCGCAATGCGGCCCACCACGTCCTTCAAGTGCCCGATGGTCGCTTCCTCCTGGAAGTCCCTTGGGAAGGTCTCAGTCCACTCGGCCAACAGCTGCAGCAGTTTGGGGCCGAACTTCCGGACCCGGGCCTGCAAGCAAGTGAGGGGTGCCACGCTCGTCAGGGGTGTTGGGCGGGCAAGTGGGCCTCACTTCGTGTCCTTGCGGGTCTGACTGCCTGGGCAGGCAGGACCTTGTGCCCTCTCTGTGCCAGGGATGGGGGCGGGGGTGGTGCAATCCTGCCCTGCGCCCACGGGCAGTGGAGGGGGGAATGGACATATTTTTGGGCGGGGCTATCTCTTGCTGCTGCCTTTCTGCGGTGATGTCTCCATCCTCCCTGGGGACTCTCAGTGCCCGGGGGTCTCAGGAGCAGTGGCCCCTGCTCCAGAGGTGGGTCCAAGTCTGTGCTGACCAATCAGAGCACTGCTTACTCTGTCATGCACAGTGATCGGCTCACAGATGGGCATGTGACCGAGGCTACGCCAATGACGAGACTCACTGGACCTGTGCAGAAACGGGATTGAGGCTTCCACGTGACTGGAAAGAGTGGAGAGGGTGGTATGTGAGCCCGGTGCAGTGCAGGCGGCAGGGCACCACACCAGCCAGCCCGAGGAGGCCAGCCCGGGGAAATGGCAGCACAGGGAGGGAAGGAGAAAGGCCACGGGGCAATGCTGTGGTTTAAGGCCCGAGCCAGCAGTCCCTGAGATCGGGCAGGTATATGAGCCAGCTAAGTCCCTTTGGTTCTGGCGGGTTGAAGTTGGGTTTCTCTTGCTAGCTGTAGAGCCCGACCGATGCGTATGTAATAGATGCAGCCCTGGGCCGGGCGCGGTGGCTCAAGCCTGTAATCCCAGCACTTTGGGAGGCCGAGGCGGGCGGATCACGAGGTCAAGAGATTGAGACCATCCTGGCCAACATGGTGAAACCCCGTCTCTACTAAAAATACAAAAATTAGCTGGGCGTGGTGGCATGCACCTGTAGTCCCAGCTACTCGGGAGGCTGAGGCAGGAGAATTGCTTGAACCCGGGAGGCAGATGTTGCAGTGAA
>CAUYQU010020650.1:0-54467 GCA_963574635.1 Cheracebus regulus | reverse complement strand
CGCCCGGTGATGAAGTTTTTCTGTTTCTTAGTTTTCCTTTGGCGGACGCCCCTTCCCCACAGAGCCGGACCTTCCTGGGTTCGCTGTGCTTGCTGTGAAACTCTCAGTCCTCAGCGCTTCCAATTGCTATTTTCCTTGTGGGGCTGGGACCAGCCAAGCCCGTCTGTCCCGTATACTCTGTACCGGGAAGCGCCGCGCTGGGGCGCCGGCAAAACAGCTGTGCTGGCCAAGAGTCGTGCTGGCGACCCGTGTGGCTCCTCTGCCAGGAATCTCCCAGTCTGTGGGCAACAAAAATTCGTCAGAAAGTGCGGCGTCCACTCGTTCTCTGCACTTTCACTGGGAGCTACATTCCTGAGCTGTTGCTAATCGGCCATCTTGGATCTCTCTTCGCACATTTTTTTTTGTAAAGACCAGATCTTGCTCTGTCACCCAGGCTTGAGTACAGTGGCACCATTATAGCTCACTGTAGCCTCAACCTCCTAGGCTCAAGTGATCCTCTTACCTCAGCCTCCTGAGTAGCTGGGACTGTGGATACACACCACCACACCCAGCTACTTAATTTTTTTTTTTTTGTAGAAAAGGGGTCCCTATGTTGCCCAGGCTGGTCTTGAACTCCTGGGCTCAAGTGATTGTCCCACCTCAGCCTCTCAAAGTGCTGGGATTAGAGGCATGAGCCATTGCACACAGCCCCATGCATATGCATCTTAATGGCTTTTAGTACATGGTAGAATCAAAACATTTATATTTAACAGTTTCATGTGTTTGTGGGAAAAATTAGCCACTAATGGGAGGATATTGTCTATAAAAATTATCTTAAATGACTGATTACATATTGAGGCTGGCTACATTCTATAACTATAAGCTAATAACTCAGTTATGACTAAGGTAGAAAGACTTACTTGGTTCAAATCAAACTTAACACTGAGTTCCTTGGGCTTGGCTTTGAGTCTTTTTAACACTATGGAATAAGAAGTGGTGAGAGATCAAAAATTAATCTGAGAGAGTCACTTTATGTATTTTAAGATGATTGCACTGGTGATATCACTGCTCGAGAAACTTTGCAAGCACATGAAGACCTTTAATCTCTAATGCTTAAGCTTACTACAAGAACATTTTTCTTAAGAGAGAAAAAAAGGGGTACCAAGAATTTAGAATTCTGTATATCAGTATCACTAAAAAATTATTGCCCTAGGACTCCTTTTCTCAAAGAAGCTGTCAAAATTGACCCAAGGTAATCCTCCTAAACTCTATGTCCTTGGTGAAGGTGTATCTCACCTTCACTTTTACTACAGTGAAAATAAAGTGGAAGTTATCAAGTAAGCAGAGAAAACTGTGTAATAACTTTTGATACCATATCATATGAAATGTGTTCTCATGATTGTATTGCCTTGATTAACTTACATTTTAGAAAGCCTTATATTTCACAGTGTACAGGTAGGTGGCTTATAGTTGATAATGTTTGGTGATTGCGGTTTCCATAAAGGGTTGCTCAGTTGATGCTTGCTTAGAAGCATAGCTATTTCTACAGTAAAGAAGATTCTACTTACATTGTTTTGGCTTACAGCAATTTTCCCACTATTTTTTTTTTTTTTTTTTTTTTGAGGTGGAGTCTTGCTCTGTTGCCAGGCTAGAGTGCAGTGACATAATCTCGGTTCACTGCAACCTCCACCTCCTGGGTTCAAGTGATTCTCCTGCCTTAGCCTCCCAAGTAGCTGGGACTACAGGCACGCGCCACCATGCCCAGCTAAGTTTTGTATTTTTTTAGTAGAGATGGGGTTTCACCATGTTGGTCAGGATGATCTTGATCTCTTAATCTTGTGATCTGCCCACCCTGGCCTCCCAAAGTGCTGGGTTTACAGATGTGAGCCACCACGCCCAGCTTTTTTTTTTTTTTTTTTTTTTTTGAGATAGAGTCTCGCTCTATCCCCCAGGCTGAAGTATAGTGGCACGATCTTGCTCACTGCAACCTCCACATCCTGGGTTCAAGTGATTCTCCCCATCAGCCTCCTCAGTAGCTGGGATTACAGGTGTGTGTCAACATGCCCAGCTAATTTTTGTATTTTTAATAGAGACAAGGTTTCATCATGTTGCCCAGGCTGCTGTTGAACTCCTAGGCTCAAGCGGTCCACCCACCTCTGCTTCGCAAAGATGTTTCCCATTATCTTGACATGCAATAAAAATGTTGAGCATTAGCCTCATGATCAAGAGTGAAACTCTTTATGATAACATTGTTTCTATGGGAAAATTAAAGTCTATTTATGTTATATTGATTTGAAATAACTTTTACAGAAACTTAACTCACATAAGGGAAAAATTGATTGTCTTATAGGTCTTTTCTTTGTGTAAACTTATGGGGTATGTGGTCACAAACATTAATGCAGTTTAAAATTGCTTCTAAGTAGTATGCCTTTTAATGAAGTTTGTACAGAAGAGGTGGATTCAGAACTTGGAGGCTGGGACATGCCAGTCTGGGGAGTTTGAGGTGGGCTGTGTGGAGCCATTTGAAGCTTTTGAGAATTTAAGTAACTAGAATAAATCGGAATTTTTGAAACTATAATTGGGTCATTGAATGAAGACAGGGAGATCTGTTAGAAAACTGGTTTAGGCATGAGATAATGAAGGCCTGAGCTAACGTGCTGGCTTCGGAAGCAAACATAAAGGGGGACAGGGATAAAGGCAATATCTGAAAGGACATAGGAGGCTGAATAAAAATGGGGGCGGGGGGGAGAAATGGTCAGAAGGACTGCAGTTTTGTGTTTGAGGGAGTGAGGGTAGGGATTTGGCTTTTCTTTTTTTTTTGAACAGAGTTTTGCTCTTGTCACCCAGGCTGGAGTGCAATGGTGCAATGTTGCCTCACTGTAACCTCTGCCTCCCAGGTTCAAGCAATTCTCCAGCCTCAGCCTCCCGAGTAACTGGGATTACAGGCGCCCACCATCATACCCAGGCTAATTTTTGTGTTTTTATTAGAGACGGGCTTTCGCCATGTTGGCCAGGCTGGTCTTGAACTCCTGACCTCAGGTGATCCACCCACCTCGGCCTCCCAAAGTGCTGGGATTACAGGCGTGTGCCACTGTGCCTGGCCTGGCTTTTCTACCACTATATCTACAGGTCTAAAGCAGTGCTTGGCACGTAGGAGGTACTCAATAAATATTCGCTGAAAGAATGCAGGGCATTTGTATTATCAAAAATGAGATAAAGTTACCCTATGACACTCTCAAATTGATTCCTCCCTTAATATTTGTGTATCACCCACCTGACACTCAGTGTGAATATTTACCAACCATATCATGTGGCTTTTTCTCTCACCAGCAGGCCCAATTTGGCAGACTAATCTTGTAGGATGGTAGCCCTTCATCTTCCTCTTGGAGTGAATTTTAGACTCCCTAAAGGTGATGTTTACATAACTCTTCCTTTATCTTTGGAACAAGAACATCATTTGCTGGTACATCTTTCTACTCATTTCCTTTGTAAAGTCATGAAGAGCAATGTGTTGCATTAATATTTGCTTGCTTTGTGTGGTGTATGGGAACTGGAAGGAAGGGGTTCACTAGCAGGGAGGAAGCCTAAGGGGCCAGGGCTTATGCCTAGAAATCCTTCATCAAATAAGGATTTATGGAATACAATGACAAATAAGGATTTATAGAATACAATGACAGTAAAGAAGGGTAGAATCCCTGTCCTTGGGAAATTTAAGTAGAGGAGGCCAAAATGGTGTGGTGGAAAGAGTCTAAACAGGAAATAAAGAAAATTCACGTGACGCTGAACAACTTAGAGTTTCCTTCGGTTTTATTTCCTTCATATGTTAAAAAAGAGTGACTTGGGTTAAATAATCGCTAAGACTTTTTCAAGCCCTAAAGCCTATAATTCTTTTTCTGACCTTAAATACATTGATGAACTACCATTTATTTTTCACAGTCTCTTCTGTCTAGCTTCCTTCTGAATACTTAGCCCGTGTGTCATGTTCCTGCCAGCACTTTCTTTAAGCCCCAGCCAACATTCTGACTGTGTTCATAGCTTATTATCATGGCAGCAGGTCTTCCTCATTTATTCAGACTTAATAACTTAGTCTGTTTAAGTTAGGCAAAACATTTGTTGTGTTTGGAACAGCTCATTTGGTAAGATTGTAAAAGGTGCCCCAAAATTTTTTAGGAGCTGCCTCAGACACATCAGCCTGTCTGCCCTTAGTGTCTGTGACCCACATATTTACACCCCCACTCTATTTCCTATGAGTCACAACATTCCACTTAGGACTTGGTGGCTGTGGTTGGCCTTATCAACTCTAGTTCATCACCTAGAATCATTTTCTTGCCTAATGCCACACGGACACATAGTCCTATCATAAGCATTAAAGAAAGAGTAAGCACATGTCTTGTTAGGTGGCATCTCTTCTTGCTGTTAAGGAAGGCCTGAGCTTGCTCTCATATTCTTTGTTCAACAGATTTGTTACCAGACTATTGCCTATTCTGTTTTTAAAAAACGATTACAGCATTTTTCCTCTCTGAGAAAATTCCTTGATAAATACATACGGGACTGTTGACATCAGATTCCTATGTGTTTATCAAATTTGAGAAGTGGAGCTTAACAAGGAGGGCATGGTTTTAAGCTGACAGTGTAGTACTGGCTATAAAATGCAGGGGAAGGCTGGGGATGGTGGCTCATGCCTGTAATCCCAGCACTTTGGGAGGCTAAGGTGGGTGGATAGCTAGAGCCCAGGAGCTTGAGACCAGCCTGGGCAACAGGAAGAAACTCTCTCTATAAAAAAATAAAATACAGGTGAAGACCAAACTAGAAAGCAGGGCCTGAGCAGAACTTCTAAACTTAATAGTATTGAGTCCCTAAAACACTGTCTTTGAGAAGAACATATAATTGTTTAGTGATACCATATACCCAAAGGGAAATACTACTCCGTTTTCCATTGTTGTTTCAAATGCTTGGCTTACTGTCTGGAGTTAGTAGCTACCTCATCTGGGTATTTATAGAATTCTAGTGGGAGCTGTTAATGAACCCTTCATTCAAATCCAAGACTAATCAAGATTTCCAATTTCAGAGCTTTTTTTCCTAGGAGAACTGATTTAGAAACTTGGAAAATGCATTTCTTTACAAACACAGCATGAACTTTCATAATATATGGACCCTGAAACTAATAATTTTCATATTTATAAATTTTTTTTGTCTTTTTTGTGCTTAGATCCTTATATCAGGGGTTACCAAATTGTTTCTCAAGGGCCAAATCCAACCTGTTGCCTGTTTTTGCAAATAAATTTGGTTTGCTTATTGTTTATGTCTGCTTTTGCTCTGCAACAGCAGAGTTAAGTAGTGTGATGGAGACTGTATGGCCTGCAAAGCCTAAAATATTTATTATCTGGCCCTTTATAGGAAAAATTTGCAACCTCTAGCTTATTATAATTCAACCTCAAACTATAAATTTTCAGTCTCTCCACAATGTATTCAGAAACATTCAGTATTCTATTGACTTCATTTCTTGGGGTAAGCTCTTCTGGAGCCTTCTGACTTTTCAATTGGACTGGTTGCCCTGTGGGCCTGGGACACAGCTGTCAGGCTGTGTCACCCTTTATCATTCATCTGGAGATTCTCTTTGCTGTCTTCTGTCATTAATCCTTTGTTAACCTGTATCTCATGTCTTATTTCTTTTCTAGTGCTACTCTTTTCATTTCAGTTGAACACATTCTCTTGCTTCCTGAAAAAGAATGAGTGGAAAGTCAATTTTTTTACTTTGAATGTCTAAAGATGCTTTTTAAAACATCTTTCCTTTATATTTGACTAATAGTTTGGATTGGTTTAAAATTCTAGGTTGGAAGGCAGGCGCATGGCTTATGCCTGTAATCCCAGTACTTTGGGAGACTGAGGGGGGTGGTTCACAAGGTCAGGAGATCAAGACCATCCTGGCTAATATGGTGAAACCTTGTCTCTACTAAAAATACAAAAGATTAGCCAGGGATGGTGGCATGCACCTGTAATCCCAGCTACTCAGGAGACTGAAGCAGGAGAATCCCTTGAACCTGGGAAGTGGAGGTTGCAATGAGCCGAGATTGCACCACTGCACTCCAGCCTGGGTAACAGAGAGAGACTCTGTCTTAAAAAAAAAAGAAAGAAAATTCTAGGTTGAAGAAAATTTTCTTCTGCCTTTTTTTCCCCCCAGGCTGGAGTCCAGTGGCAATCATCAACCATAGCTTACTGCAACCTTGAACTGTTGGGCTCAGTGATTCTCCTGCCTTAGCCTCCTAAGTAGCTGGGACTACAAACATGTGCCCACCATGCCCAGGTAATTTTTTATTTTTAGTAGAGACAAGGTCTCTCTGTGTTGCACAGGCTGGTCATGAATTTCTGGCCTGGAGCGATCCTTCTGCCTTGGCTTCCCAAAGTGCTGAGATTACAGGCGTGAGCCACTACATCCAGCTTCTGCTTTTGAATCCATTGTTCCCTTATCTTCTAACTTCCAGTATTGTTGTTGAGATGTCTAAAACCATTTTGATTCCATATGTCTTTTATATGACTTAAAAAAATATATCTTCAGTGTTTATTGGATTGTCTCTTTTTCTCAATGCTCTGCTATTTCATAATGCTATGCCTTGCTGTGGATCTATTTTCATCAGTTACACAGGCATTTGGTGAGTCTTTTTAACCTGAAAATTCATGTCCTTCAGTTCTGAGGATTATTCTTGAATTATGTAATTGACATTTTCCTCCTGGGACTTGCTTTAAGGCAGAGCTTCTTAACCAGGGGAGTATATTCAGTTACCTGGGAGAATTTTTAAAATACACATATCCAAGCCCCAACCTTAGAGTTTATGACTTATATATCTGGGTATGGCTCTCAGTTTATAGTTTTAAAAAGCTCAGAGTAGTTCTAGGAGGCACCCCTGGATAAGAGCCATTACTTTGGGGTAACAACTCTTAGAGTATGATCTGAAGAGTGTGGCATCATGGAGCAAAATGGTATGGAAAAAACAATTTTTGAAATAAAACCTAGGCTCAGTGAGTCCTCTGCAACCATCACACTTAGTTGCTGGCTGACCTTGGGCAAGTATTAAATAAGGGATAATGATGATGGTAATAAACTAGCTTGGGTTTTTGTGAGGTTACATTTAAAAGTACCTATCAAAATGCCTGGCAACATAGTAAGTCCTAGACTTTCTCTTCCAAACCCCTTCATGTCATAAGAAAAAAGTAGATTAGTATTAGGATTGTTTCTATACTTTAAGGGAACGTGTAAACTATAGCCTGTGCTGTATCAGAAGGACAGTGGGTACCATGTAGTGCTCTGGTTGTGAGTAGTTCATACTTCACATTCTCACTGCACTTGGGAGCTTGGTTTATACTATGTCAACTTATATGTGTTTAGCTCTTATATTACATTATAATTGCTCTCAGATAGTTTGATGGACATTTTGCCTACCCAGTCAAATGATAAACTACACAAAGACAAGGATACCTTCCATTAACTTTGAGTCATCCATAGTGCCTGGTACAGGGTTCTGTAGATCAAACATTTCTATTCTTAGTGATAACAGCCTGAAATGAAGCATTTACTCATTCTTCTTATCGGTTGAAGAGCTAGAACATGAATAAAACAGAGCTTAGGAGTTGTGGAGAATGTGATTACCAACTCAAATATCTAGCAAGATTTTTCTTAGCAATTGTCTGGATGACAACATAATGATCCTGATTTATTACTGGTTTGCTTTAAATACCACTTAGGAGATAATAGCAATAAATTATCTGTACTTACTGTTGACTCTGGTTGCCTATTCATCTCTTCATTCCTCCTGGATAATGTTTTGGCATACACAAAAATTGCAATAAGTAAAACATGCATGGTTTCTATTTTATTCATAAGATTCATTAGGCCAAGAACCTTGCCTTAATAGTGTTCATATTTCCAGTGCCTAGACTAGTGCCTAACTTATTATAAGCACTCAGAATACATTTTTTTTAATGACTCTTCATCCTTATACATAATGCTAAGTAGGGCTACAGGCCAGTAGTTCTTTGAGGCGCTGAGAGTGTGCTGGTTTTCACAATAGAATATTAGTTTTTCTCAGACTTCTGAGAGTTTGTAGTCTTCTAGTTACTCTATTTGACCATAAATAATCTGTAATCATGTTATGAAATTCAAACTTATGAAATTCACCAAATATCTTCTAAATTTTTTTTTTTGACACAGAATCTTTCACTCTGTCATCCAGGCTGGAGTATAGTGATGCGATCTTGGCCCACTGCAACCTTTGGTTCTTGAGTTCAAGCAATTCTCATGCCTCAGCCTCCTGAGTAGCTGGTACTACAGGTGCATGCCACCACACCCAGCTAATTATTGTATTTTCAATAGAAACAGGGTTTCACCATGTTGGCCAGGCTGGTCTTGAACTTCTGACCAAAAGAGAGCCACCTGCCTCAGCCTCTTAAAGTGTTGGGATTACAGGCATGAGCCACTCTGCCCAGTCCCCTATTTTTAAGTTTCTCTGAAATTTTATTGAAAGAGTAAACATACTTATAGAACAATTAAGTTAGATCTAATATTTGATAATTCAGGCAATGTACACATGCATATATTGGTAAGTTTATTTTAGTCAAAAATATTTTTATTGTGAAATATCCTAGAATTGTATCATATTTAAAAAAATCACTTAACTGACAAATGATTTTTTATTGTAGTAAAATTCAGTTAATATAAAATTTACCATTTTAATCATTTTTTTCTCTACTGCCTGTAAAATTGCAGATTAACCCCCCCCCCCTTTTTTTTAAAGAGGGTGTTACTCTGTCACCCAGGCCTGCGTGCAGTGGCACAAACGGAGTTCACTGTAGCCTTGACCTCCTGGTTTTAAGCCTTCGCCTTTCAAGTAGCTGGGACTACAGGCACATGGCACCATGCCTGGCTGTTTCTGATTTTTTTTTTTTTTTTTTTTTTGTAGAGATGAGGTCTCTCTATGTTTCTCAGGTTGGTCTTGGACTCCTAGGTTCAAGTGATCCTCCTGTCTCAATATTCCAAGTGCTCAGGCTACAGGTGTGAGCCACTGTGCCCAGCCCAGATTAAGCATTTTTAAAGCATACAATTCATTGGCATTTAGGACATTCACATTGTTGTGCAACTATCACCAGTGTCTAGCTCCAGAACATTTTCATCACCCTAGATGGAAACAGCGGATATTAAGCAGTCACTCCCCATCCTTCCCTACCCACAGCTTCTGGAAACTACTAATCTGTTTTCTGTCTCTATAGATTTGCCTATTCTTGGATATTTCATATAAATGGGATCATATTATATGTGGCCTTTTGTGACTGCCTTCTTTCACTTCACATGATGTTTTCCAGGTTCATGGATGCTGAGGCATGTCTCAGGACTTCGTTCTATTTTAAGGCTGAAAAATATTCCATTGGATGGTTATACCGTGTTTTATTTGTTCATTCATGCATTGATGGACATTTCTGTTTTTTCTATCTTTTGGCAAGTAGATATAGTACTGCTGCTGGTGTACAAGCATCTGCTCGACTCCCTGTTTTCAATTCTTTTGGGCATATACCTAGGAATGAAATTGCTGGGTCATATGATATTTTATGTTGACTTACTGAGGAATCACCACAAGGCTGCACACTTTACATTCCCACCAGCAATGTATGAGACTTCTGATTTCTGCATATACTCATCAGCACTTATTGTTTTCTGGTTTTTTTTTTTTTTTTAATTATAGCCAATGTACAAATGATTTTAAACTTTCTTACAAATTCTTATCCCTTTGTGGGAGCATATTTCTGGGACAGTTTTGATGTTTGATCCACTTGTTCTCTGGGCAGAGGGAGTGTGATTTCTGTAATGCTAACTGTGCTCTCCAGCCGCCCGGCATTGTGTTGTTTGGGTGTCTGGGAGTGTCAGACTTGGAATGTAACTGTTGATTGCTGTGGACAGTTTTCATCTCTAAAGGGAAGATTTACAGGTTTGTGGCTAGAATGAAGACTGTTCTTGGAGATATTTTTAACCACGTCCAAATAACTCTATGCCAACAAATATAAAATGAGTAATCATTCATTTTGTTTTGATGTCAGAAAGAATACATTTGTAATAACTCCTCTCTTTTCCTAAAAAGGAGCAGTGTCTTCTTCTGTCAGAAAATGATTTTAGATTGCAGTATTTGGCAAGTTTTAGAGTTTCACTGTCTATTTTATGATATTATAATAACGTTTTCTCCTTTGAAAGACAAATTCACACAATAAGATATGTAAGAAATTGAGTAAAGCAGTAATGTTTAAATACATTGTTATGTTCAGGTTTAAGATCCTGACCTGAATTTTATAATAAATATACAAAAAAGGTGTTTTTTTTAAAGATCATCTAGGGGTGGTCAAGGCTACAAAATGTATGCCGCATTTTCAACTGTCAAGGCTGCTTTTAGAATCCAGAGGAGGTCTTTAAATACAAAGATGTAGAGATGAATAAAGAAAGACAGTAGCCCATTCTTTCTGTTTTTTCATTCTCCCTTAGAGTGTGACTTAGGTGCTTATGTGGTGCTATTAAAAAATATATATTGATTGATTAGGGTTGTGAGTTAAACAGTAGGCTGGTTGGCTGCTATTGACTTTCTCATGTACTTTCCCAAAGAAGCCCATGAGGTAGAAACACAGATGTATAGATATCATTTTAACACTATACTGTACTATTTGGGAAATATTTTACTTTTGTTGGGAAGGAAACATTTATTATTACTATCTCAAAAGATGCCATTCTTCAAAATGCTCTTTACCTTGGACAGGAACAATTACATAAGAAAATTAATGAAAGATCTGTAGGGAATAAAAGATAAAGAAAGACTGTATCTAATAGTTTCTAGCATATAAACACAGGATTTTAGGTAGCATTATTGTACAATGATGTGCATAGTAGGCTTTCAAAGTGTTTGTAGAATTAATGAAGGAAATGAATAATTCATTAATGAATAATGAAGAAAGAAAAAAAAAGCTATCAACTGAACTGAAATATTTAACTTAAAGGACCAAATAATCCAAGAGGAATCTTTATTTGTTTCTGTCTCCCAAAGAGCTCTTATTTCATATTTAGCTATAGTTCAACAATGTCAGGCACTGAGATGAGGTAAGGAGGTTAGTTAGGGAATGAGAAGAATGTAAACAAAGATGTGTGGTAATAGAAGTACTTCAATGGTCAGAGCAGACATGAGGATGAAAGAGGAGGAAGACATTAACTTGTCAATGGTGGCATATTAGAAGAAATTAACAACATAATTGAGCTCAGTTTTGAAGGTAAATGCTTGTTATCAGGAAGACAATGGGCATGGAAATTCTGGGTAGCCAGAACAACATTGATAGTGACAGGAGGCAGCCAGATGCCTAGGCAGATAGGAGTCCCCAGTGAAACCCCTTCCAGTTTGAAGACCGTTTAAAGCCTGAAAGCCAAGCTACAAGTTAAATCCTTGGACCAGATTAAGAAACCGTCTTCCTGTTTGGTGTGTTTTCCTCTGATTGGTCTCCACCTTTCACCTATTTTACCCTTTTCTAATTGATTTTCTACACTGTGGTGCCCACCTTTGAGTGGTGTCTTTGCTTTAAACTTTTTTGCATACTCACAAACCAGTCAGCATGCACTCCCATTCTGAGTCTATAGAAAGCCCCAGACCCAATCACGCAGGGAGAAACCAATGGCCAGTGTGGGTGGGGATACCCTCCCCCGACCCCACAACCCCTCTCTTCTGAGAGCTGTTTTGTCACTCAATAAAATCCTCTGCTCTCATTACCCTTCAGTCATCAGTGTGACGCCATTCTTCTTGGATGCTGGACAAGAGCTTGGGACTCACTGAGCACCCGTACTCTGAAAAGCTGTAGCACAGGCCCTTTGCCCTTGCCAGCGGAGGGCAGCCACCCCACACAATGGAGCAAGGGACCGACTGAGCTGCTAACATGCCACCATAAGGCTGCAGACAGTGGAACTAAAATAGCAATTATCACAATCCCTCTGAAGCTTCAGGGTCAGTGGCACCTGGGCACTGCCCCATTCCCCTTGAGGTAACACCTGGCTTGGCCATGGGCCCTGCACAGAGCTTGCTCCTGTGATGGTCAGAGTGGCTGGCCGGGTCCCACACTCACTCACTCACATGCTTCCTCCTGCAAGGGGCTGAGCATGGCAGGCCATGAGTAGAGGGGACACCCGTGCTGTGAGTCCAGCAAAGGGGCCAAGAAAAATCCTACTTCAACATAGCTAAGATACTGGAGGCATGAACCAATATAGTGTGCTCAGGAAGTACAAATAGTTTGGCACTGGTGGTTCTGAAACTGTAAGATTTGAGGAGAAATAGGGAAATATGAGGATGAAAAGATACTCCAGGCCTGTGTCATGGTGGCTTTATATTCCATCATAAGGGCCTTGGGATTTATCCAGTAGTCACTGGAAAGCCATTCAATTGCTTTAAACAAAGGACTGACAACTGAGATTTGAAATTCTTGTTGAGAGTTTTTTGTGGAACAGTGTTTCTCCCAAGATCATGTACATTAAAATCTTCTGTTGTGTTTGTTAAAAATTCAGAGCCCTGAACTCTCCTGGTATAAACCAAAAATAAAATTCTAAGCCCCTTGACCATCCCAATGGACCCTTCCTCTTGGCAAGGGCATTCCAAAGTTAAATGGAAAAACTAGTTTTAGTCATGATGGGAAGAGGGGGTTGAAACGCCTCTTTTTTGGAATTACTGATAGAGCAGACTTTTTAAGTCTAATAAGAAACATTTACAATCTATTCTGGAAGCTTGCTACCTGGAGGCTTCACCTGCATGATAAAACCTTGGTCTCCACAACTCCTTATCTTAACCTAGACGTTCCTAAGTCTTTAGACAATAACCTAACTGTTTCAATGAATTGATGTCAATCAGTAAGTCTTTGAATCCGCCTATGACTTGGAGGCCCTTGCTTCCAGTTAATTGTCCTGCCTTTCTGGACCAAACCAATGTACATCCTACATGTATTTTACAGATGTCTCATGTCTCCCTAAAATGTATAAAACTAAGCTGTACCCTGACCATCTTGGGTACATGTTCTCAGGATCTCCTGAGTTTTGTGTCACAGGCCATTGGTCACTTATATTTGGCTCAGAATAAATCTCTTGAAATATTTTACAGAGTTTGACTCTGTTTTTGGCCATGTGACTGATTGCTGGCTAATGGACTGTGGTTGGACGTGGCGTTTTCTACCTGTAGGCTGTGTGACCTTCCATGCTCTGAATCTAAAACATTCTACATATCTAACATGCTTTTTTTTTTTTTGTCAACATTGGATTTACTGAATCAGAATTCCTGGTGGAAAATTTTGGAATCTGCATGTTTAACCTTCCAAGAGGATACCCTTGCACCCTGCAGTTTCAAACGCACTGCTCTCAGGGATAGGGAGTTGAAAAGCGGGGCAAGACTGAATACAGAGAGGTCATCTAGGAGGTGGTGTCATACTCCAGGTGAGAAAGTTTGAATCAGTGACAATGGGGATAGAAGATAGAGAGAAGATGACAAACTTGAGAGATATTTTGGGGATAAAATCACATGTAGTTGGTGCTTGGATGGACTGAGTGAAGAAGAAGGTTTCAAGCTAGGTTTCTGTCTTAATTGTCTGGGTGATGCATTAATAGTTATTATTAAAGTTTTAATAAGTTATAGTTTTCCCTTTAAATATATAATTTAAAAAATTTGACACATTCCTAAATTTGATGATTATTGTTTCCTTTCAGGACCATATCATTTGTTGTTGAATTTTATGGTAGAAATAAAATGAAAAAAATGTCGCTTCATTAAGATCTTTTATATTCAACTTGTCAGGAAAATATTTATTTATTCAGTTGTAGACCCCAAAGTACCTATTTGCCTCTATGAATAAAATGAATAAATAGCTTTATTTCTGATATTTCTGGGAGAAACTATACTTGCAAAACTTAAAGTCTAATTCAGCATACAACCAAAACCATTGAATGTATCAGCCAGTTAGCTGGAG
Organism: Cheracebus regulus; assembly: GCA_963574635.1. Classification (NCBI taxonomy): domain Eukaryota; kingdom Metazoa; phylum Chordata; class Mammalia; order Primates; family Pitheciidae; genus Cheracebus; species Cheracebus regulus. The sequence goes on along the minus strand of CAUYQU010020650.1, from coordinate 40,475 downwards.
ACACAGCAAGGCTTAGTAGATTGATCTTTCAAGTCAGGCAAAACCCAACAAAATTGTTAAATATATACATATATCTCTGTCACTGTCCCTTTTCCATCTCTTCCTTTCTAGTCTTGTCCTGAAGAAGAGACTCCTATGTACTACTTCTATCTGTTGTTGATACTAATTCTTGTTAACTGATGTGCTGACAAATAAGAACCAAACGTATAATTCTTTTGGGAATGTAGTGGATACTGTAATGCTCACCCATTTCTGCACTTCCCTACATTTCTCAGACTCCTGTGCAGTTAGGTTGGCCGTGTGACTGATTTCTGGCTAATGGAATGTGGGTGGAAATGGTATTCTCTACCTGTAGGCTGCGTGATCTTCCATGCTCTGAATCTAGAACGTATCTACCATGCTCTTCTTATCTCATTCCTGGTCCTCTGAAATGGCTCCAAACATCTGCATCAGACTTTGCATGAGCAAGTAATACTTGAATCATGTTAGTCTACTGAGATTCTGTTTATTCTGTAACATAGCATTGCCGACTCAGATCAATGTATAGGGATATTCTCGATTTTATGGGGGACTACTAAAGATATTTAAGTTAAAAATGCATGAAACTATTGATGGAATGATAGGCATTGAGGTGACTCTTTAGGGATAAAGGAGAACTCTTCTGGTACAGACTTAACGTACATCAAGAAGACACCCTCCTTGAGCCCTAGGGCTGTTTCTTGACATCAGAACTTATCTTTTAGTTGCCTGGTCCTGCTCCCATGATGTTTTCAGTTTTTTTCTTTTTTTTCTTACTTACAGAGTGGGATGATTAATATCCATGTGATCAAAGTATTGTGGAGATTAAAAGAGATGCCATATGTAAAATGTCTAGACCAGCGCCTAGCACATGGCAGGCGCCAGAGCCATCCTGGGAGAGCATCAGAAATGTGATCCCATAATTAACTTTGTAAATTTCTGATGTGATTCACAGATGGGTGTTATTTACATTAGTGACATCTAGTAGTTTTAAAGTTCTTACTTAAAATTTGAACTCGCTAAATTTCAGTGTCACAGGGCTCTGATTACTCTGCCCAAGTTGCTGCATGGAAAAGTGTCCAATAAATGGTAGGTAGCTGTTGTTGTTTTCCTATTGTTCTTCAAAAGTAGGTGAAAGCAACATTGCCATTGTGGGGATTGCTTGTTCTCCAGGCTTGGGCTGGGAAGGCCAGATCTCCATGGCTAGGCTGTTAGCTGGGCAGTGGTGTGCAACTGATTGGATTGGTGCCAGTCTGACTGACTTGTTTTAAAGGCCAGAAAAACTAGACTGAGCCATGGGCATAATAACTATGTGTTCTAATCATGCTTATCCTCAAATTGTTTTTTTCTGTAAACAATAGCAGGAAGAGCATCGGATAGGGGTGGGGTGGTACATTTCGAAAGACCTGAGATCAGACCTCCATAGTTCCCAGCTTTGCTGCTGTGTGACAGTGTAGACTTATCTAGCCTCAGTGGCTTCATTTCCTCCCCTTTGAAGTGAGAACATTAGACTAGAGGATCTTAAGGGTCCTTTCTCTAACCTGTCAGAACCTAAACATAATTGAAGTTCCATGTGGCTCAGCCTCTATGAAAGAATGAATTCAAAGGAATGGTCTGGTATCTAAAAGGTAATTAGGATTCTTTGAATATTTTTGCAGTCTCTCAGTAAACCGCCAAAGAGAAGTGTGCATTTTTTTGGAATGGAGTTTCCTTTTTTAAAAAACAGCTTCATTGAGGTGTCATTTACATACCATACAATCCACCCATTTAAAGTATACAATTCAATAGACGTTAGTATGGAGTATGCATTCTTACTATAGAAAAAGCATATTAACATCTACTGTTACCTTCATTTTCTTTCACATGGATATCAGGTGCTCCCCAAAGCTCTGAAATTCCAACTGTTACCTTGCAATGCTCAAACTCCCTGGCACCCATTCCACATGATTTTCTGGTCTCTCTCCCTCCTTCCTCTTGACACCTTTCTCAGCTCTTTAATATATATGCAAACAGGGACTTGTCCACTTTTCTGTTTTCCCTCTATTTGCTCATTATTTAGATTCAACAAAAGAGAGTCTAAGAGCAACCTGAACAGGTGAGAAAATTTCCCCATTATACATAAAAAAGAGGCATGGGTGTGAAGTCCCACACCTAGATATTCTTTTACATTTCTGTGGCCCTATGGGTACACTGTGACTTACTATCTTGCTTGTTCTTCCTCTTGGCAGTTCCAGTCAGCTTTGCCATCGCGCATAACAGGAAGTGCAGTGCTATTGCAAGGCAGGCCTAGAGTTTGAAGGGACAAACCATTGAATTAATTTCTAACAGATTAACACAGATTCCACTTGTCTCATTTGTGCTGTAAAACCGCAAGGCTACAGTTGCATTTGTTTTCTCTTCTACCTAAGATAAGCTGGGGCTCTGATGGTATCTCTGGGATGACATGGGTGTGTCCATGCAAGGGCGGGCCTTCCTTGTCTGCCAGAGCAGGCCCCTGCCTAATAGAGCTAGGCCAGGCCTCTCAGCTCCCTGGGAAGTCATTCCATGCATTGTGAAAACGTTACCATGACCCAGTTTGTTCCATATGTTGCACTGAATTTCATACTGATGAAACTGTATGAAATTTCATATTGTTGAACATCAATTATTATTAAGTGCCTGCTGTGTTCAAAATATGCCCTATTTTGTATAATGCATGGGGGTACTCAGCTTCATGTAGTTTTAAAATGGAGATATATATGTAAGCACACAGACATTATCATATTAGAACTAAATAGAAGCTTATCTTTTAGGACAAATTTGAAATCTTTTTAAAAAAGATTGCAAGTATCTTTATAATTGATTAATAAACAATACATTGTTTATTGTAGTTTTTTTTTTGTAATACAGAGACATATGAAGAAGAAGGTATAAAGGATGAGAAATTCTGCTTCCTAGAAATAACTACTGTTAGAGTTTTGATGAACATTCTTTGAGACATCTTGCTATACATACACACACATATATATTATACATACATAATTTTACATAAATGGATTTATAATATACTTACTATTTGTAACCTGCTTTTTTTTCCCACTCAGCAGTATGTCAGGAACTGGTTTCCCTATTAATAAATGTAGACCCACATAGTTATATCCAATTGTAGCAGAATGTTCAATTGTATCTTTTATTTAACTAATCCCTTATTAATGGAATTTAAATAATTTCCAATTCTTTAAAATATTATAAGCAATCATTGTGTGCAGTTATACTCTTAGCATGCCTTCCCTGGAGCTGGAATTGCTAGGTCAAAGCATATGAGCATTGAAACTTTTGAGACGTAATCCCGCACTTGGCTCAAACACCAACCCCCTTGATTCGGAAGCCATTGAGGCCCCGCCCATATCTTCTTGGCCCACTCTGGAGGCCTCTCAGGTGGAACAAGCTTATGGCCTGTTGAGTGTCTCCGCCAGGAATATTCACTAGCTGTGGAACCCATCCACAGTCAGGGAAGCATGAAGTGCTGGAAGTGCATGGGGAGTTAATGTGACCCCTAACTACAAAATGATGCGAATTGGTGGATAAATGCTCTAGTTTCCTTTCCCCAAGGTGGGACTTCTGTAATGTGTGTTTTACACAGTCCTTAGGAGAATTTAGTCTAGTTGCCTATGATAGTATTCTGCTCATTAACTCACAAGTTATTTGCTTTCCTCCCTTATTACCTGACTGCCCCACTCCTTTACTGGGCTTTGTGGGACTTCTACTCAAATCCTAGTCTCAGGGTCTGCTTTTGCAGGAACCCAAATGAAGACATCCCTTCATATTATAGGTGAAAGCTGGGGCAGGTAGAATAATGGCCTCTTAAAGATATCCATATCTTAGATCACAGGAACTTGTGAAAATGTTACTTTACTTGGCAAAAGGGACTTGGCAGATGTAGTCACGTATGTAATCACATCTTAAGAACCTTGAGGTAGGAAAGGTATCCTGGATTATCTGGGTGGCTCTGATATGGTCACAAGGTCCTTAAAAGTGAAGGAGGGAGGCAGAAGAAGAGAATCAGAAGGAGATGTGAAGAACTGGAGATACAATATTGCTGGCTTTGAAGATGGAAGAGAGCCATGAGCCAAGGAGCCTAGGTGGCCTCTGGAAGCTGGAAAAGGCACCAGAATGGATTTACCCCTGGAGCCTCCAGTAAGGAACCTAGTAGTGCTGACACCTTGATTTTAACCCAGTGACTTCTGTATTGGACTTCTAACCTACAGTACTGTCAGATAATAAATTTGTGCCACGTGTGTGGTAATCTGTTATGGCAGCAATAAAAAACTAACACAAAAAGTTAAACAATACAAGGCAACAGATGCCAGAAGCATCATATGGCAGTGCTTATTGTTCCAAAAGAGGAGCATGAACAATGAGGCTGAGAGAAGGATGAAATCATGAAACTTGTTCCTTCCTCTTGAGCACAGGGTGGTTTGCTGTGGGTGTTTAGAGTAGTGGCTCAGTGACCACTAAATATAGGCCTGTGGCCAGAAACTCTCCCAAAGAGCTGAGGGAGTGTATGAATTTTAATTTACTTGAAAATTCCATCAGGTTTCTAAAAACTTTAGCGTGTGTAAAAATTATCTGGGAAAATAAAAAGTTAAAAATCATCTAAGGAATTTGTTCAAAATGTAGATGCTTGGATCCCATTTGCCTGAGGTCCTAATTCAAAGGTCTGGAATAAGGTCCAGGAATTTGCATTTAAAACAAGGTTATTCTGACACACATTGCTTTAGGGGACTCTCCTACTAGAAACCCCTGCTCTGTAGCAGTTGTTGGGGAGATCTGCATAATACCTACTTTGTCAGGCAGTTTGAGTAGGTAAGATCAGAAAAGAAGGGAATCACTAGAAATTGTCAACTATTGTATCATGTCCAAATATCCTAGTTTTGTTTCTGTTTGGGGGTGTCAGTCACAACAATCTTTAGCATCAACTGGAAGCCTGAATGTAATAGATGGGGTGGCCTGTGTCACCAGAGGCAGAGCATCTGGGCCCTGGGCCCCTGAGGATTGTCTGATCTTATGATTGGTTTGCTTACAATAGCATTTCCTCATTCAGCTGATGGGCAAATCATTTTCAGATGACCTTGGAGAGCCAGGGCAGTTCAGCTGTTACTAACTGGAAGCTGCTCACTCAAACATTTGGAATATCCTGAGGATTACAGATGTGCTGAAGAGTGTCTTGGATCTCCTCCAATGAAGGTTTCAGAGGTCACCTGAAAAGAATGCTCGCCTCTGCCTCATGCCTTTTAGAAGGAGGCTCTGTGCTTGTCTAGCTTTATGCAGCTCTCTGAAATGTCAGAAGATAAGAAATGCCTCTCAGCATGAAGGCTTCCAGACACATATGTGACAAGAAATTTGGCATCAGCTTTACAAGTGTCAGATGTCTAGGATAAAGCAATATGGGTATAGTATTTCTGGTGCTATTTTGGTGCCTTGTGCATGAGCCTGCAGCATTAGAAAAACTGCTTTTCAGCTTTGGATGATAGCCTTACTGGCACTCGGCGTGCATGTCTGAAAGTACAGTTGGGTTATATTCTAGTTATGGTCACAGCAAGTCACCTAGAGTTGTGATATTGAGCTTTAAGGGGGTGCCCTTGAGGCACACGAGCATTTCACAGCCTTTGACAACTTGAGTGGCACAGCCACAGAGACTGTCATCAGATGGTGCCATATAAGCCTTAATCAACTCTTGCAACACCCGTGCAAAGTTGGTAAACACTCTTATCCTCACTTTTCAGGCAGGGAACGAAAGCAAGGAGAGGTCCAACAGACAGGGTCACGGACTCAGACAGTTCACTTATCTTATTGTTGAATGATCTCAGGTGAATGAGATCAGAACGAATTTCTACTTTCTGTAACTCAGGGAATATGTCTCCTATCGAGAGAGCATTTTTGGCACTTTGTGACTTGCTGAAAGACTTGAAGTTCCCAGTCTGGCTCTGGCTGTTCATTGGTTAAGAGCAAATGCCTGGGGCACTTGGCTTAATGACTGTCATAAGCAGTGTGAAAAAATGTGTAAGAAAAAACAAAATATGGTAATGTAGAGAGGTTGTTGTGGCAGTAATATCCAATAAGAATGTTATGTATAAAGTCTGAGTGATAATACAACCCTCTTACCCAAGGTATTTGATACTGCCTGAGGCTTCTTTTATTTATTTAAAATCCAGTGATGAGCTCTGAACACCATAGTTTAAGAAGGTAAAAAAATACTTACAGTGGAGAGTTTCCTGAATGATTCAAAAGTGGAAGTAGAAGACCCATGAGAAAAGATGGCGGCATTGCTCTTAACTTGTGGAAAGAAAGTTGATGGAAAATTGTGAGGTCTATAAATACATCACAAGGTTTTTAGAGAAGACAAATTAATTTTCCACTGATGACAAAACTTGAAAAAGTGGGTTTATCTTAGAGCATAAAGGATTGTAAGAGTCAGAGGAAAGAATCTTCTGTGTTAAGAATGGTTAAAAACCAGACTAGGCTACCTAGAAAGGAATTCCCCTTTTCTGAAGGTCCTTAGTAAATAGGCCAAACCAGCCAGGTGTGATCAAGGTTAATGATGTCAGCTGGCGTTTCTAATGCCCCAAGGTGGGCTGCCTGGTAGTGATGGTGGATTACTTTTCTTTCAACTTTTTAGTTTGAAATAACTTTAGACTTACAGAAAAGTTACAAACTAATATACAGAGTTCCCATATATCCTTCACCCAGCTTCTCCTGATATTAACATTTTACACAACCATGATCAAATGATCCAGTGATCAAAACCAAGAAATTAACATTGCTGCAAAATGGTGGTAGGGGCTTTGAGGGGAGGCAGAATAGGTAAGAGTGTGGACTTTCACAATCCTTCCATGGAGCAGACCACTTTTATTGTTTATGTTGGAATTCTACATACTATTTTATTTAAACAAATAGTTCCATGACAAAAATTTAAAAACCAGATTTAGGAAGAGAAATTGTTAAACTGACCTCTACTGCTAAGATTTTGTGCTTTTGATAATTATATTATTTGTCAGATAATTAGAGGGTAAATGTGTTTGGTAAAGACATGTATGGACACAACATAATGCTACATATACATTTTGTTCATTTCTTTATCTGTTCAGGCTTGTTCTGCCATAAGCAAGTTATTTATACTTGCTTTCTCTCCAGCACCAAAAACCATGACTGGCATATAGTCTATGCTTAATTAACATTTGTTCAATGGAATCAAATTGGCATGTTCACCCTTTTCTCATTTCTTCACATGCCTGGATTTTTATTCGAATATCTGCGTAGGCCTTCCCTAACCATCCAAACTAAAATAACCTTTTTCTTTTATCTCTCACTTTCTCTCCCTTTTGCCTGGCACTATTTTGTTGTTATTATTCAGAGCACTCATCATTATCCGAAAGATGGCTTATTTGTTCATATGTTTGTTAAAAGTGTATGGTCTGTCTCCTGCTAACAATCAACAGGACAATGACATTGTCTTGTTGAATCTTTATGGATTCTACGGAATAGTATCTGGTACCTGAAAACTTATATGAAATATTTGTTGAATGAATGAATGAAGACATGGTCACCTATACTTTGAAGATAGAAGTAAGTCAACTTCAGAAAGCTTCACTTAAACATCTTTGAGTTAACAATTTGCATATATGGAAATAAAAATGTGTGATTATTTTTTTCTATTAGAGCATTGCATTTATAAATTTCCTTTTGCCTTTCATTGATGTAAGAAAATTATTTCTTATTTTAATCTCAAATAGTGATCCTGCAGCCGGTAACCCCTTAGGAGTATTTCTGAAAGAAAAAGGATAAATTGTATGAAACTCTTTGAGCTCTAAGAAAGATGATAACTACATTTGAGATAGTTGTATTGCCATGATTAATTAGTGTTATACAAAAGTGAGAGACTCACACAGCCCTGTTGGTGTCATGGGAATCACAGTGCCTACCATGTTAATAGGAAGCAGATCCAATTAAGTGAATTAAAATAATTTAAAATATTACACATGTGGGCATCCTACAGTATGGCAACTTGCCCATTTCTCAGGGCCAACCTTATCTATTCACAGAGAAAGACTCAAAATGGTCATGTTACCTGTGTATGTGTATGTGATTAAGGTACCCCAAGAATATCTGCTATTAAATTGTTTCGTGTGCATATAGGCGGCAGAGTGGCACAATAGAAGAGTGCTGGGCTCCTACAATATTTTGAGCACAAAGGCAAATTAAAAAAAAAAACACCTCATCATGACTCAATTGTGAAAGATTTCAGAGAGGGTGATTTAGGGCAGCTCAGTCTGGAGCTCTATGCTTTCCTCATGGCATTTAAGGCTTAAGAGCTGGACAGAGGTTTCCAATTAGTTTCTGAGTGTGGTAGGCAGAATAATGGCTCCCCAGTGATATCATGTCCTAATGCTTAGGACCTGTGAATATGTTAGATTACATGGTAAGGGGATTTAAGGTTCAGATAAAGTCAGTGTTCCCAATCAGCTGACCTCGAGATTGGGAGATTTTCCTGGATTATCTAGGTGTGCCCAATGTAATCACAAAGGTCTTTAAAAGTGAAAGAGGGAAGCAGAAGAAAGTGTGATGGCATAGGGATGTGAGGAAGACTCAACCAGCCCTTGCTGGTTTTGAAGCTGGAATAGGTTCGTGAGCCAAGAAATAAGGACAGCCTCTAAGCTAGGAAAATCAGAAAATGTTTCTCCCCTAGAGCCTCCAGAAAGGAACATCGTCTGGCCAACACCTTGATCTTAGCCCAGTGACACTCATTTCTACCTCTGACTTCCAGAACTGTAAGATAATCGACTTCTGTTGTTTTAAGCCACTGAGTTTATGGTAATTTGTTACAACAGCAATAAGAAGCTAGTATACTGAGTCTCATTTATACCCCTGTGAGACTCTCTCGCAATCTCACCCCACCCAACCCACCGAACTCTCCAGCAATGTCTTCTGCTTGAGTCAGATCGATTTCCTCCTGCCTTCTACATAAATTATGCTCATTCCCACTTCTTAATTGTTCTCCCTTCTGTGGGTTTCTCTGGTTGGGAAAGAATTTCTCCCTCCTGCTAGTATAAATTTGTGTGGACACAGTTTCTTCCTCCCATAAACTGCTAGACCAATCTTGATCACCCCAACTCTTCAGGTGACCAGGTGTTAAAATATTTCAACCAAAATGGACTAAATTTCTGATGTGGGCTAACACTGATGTCATGAAGATGAGAAGGATTTAAAGGCTTACTTTAGTGGACATACACATTGACTAGTTGAGGAAATATAGACAAAAGCACTTTCAAAATACTGTGCTGTATGCTAGACCCGAAACGTGTTTAGGATACTGGAAGAAGGAAGAGAAAGGATGCCTGATTGCCTAAGTCGGGGCAGGTGTGAGGGTCACTGATTGGTTTTAGGTAAAACCTTTCAGATAAGACGATTCCTGGGTTGCCTCATGAATGATGAGGCGTTTGTGAAGCAACACAAGGATGGGAAAGGCTACTTCAGGCAGAGAAGACAGCTAGTTGAAAGGTATAAGGTGTGTTTTATGCAGGGACTATAAGTTGTTTGGCGTAACAGTAGGGAGTTAAGAAGAAAAGGACAAGACATTAGGCTGGAAAGAGATAGAAGGCAGATATCAAATGGTTTACTAGGTCAGGCTATGTGGTTTGTAGATAGTAGGGAACAGCGGAAGGATTTAAGTGATAACATGATTTACATTTTAGGAAAATTCCTCCCATTGCAACAGGGAGAATGGATGTGAAAGGGTTGAGGCTACAGGCAGAGAGAGAACTGTCGAGAGGCTATAGTCTAGAGGGGGAATCAATAAGGCCTGAACTAAGGCATTGATAGGAGATCAGGAGTGGGGAATTGGCATAAGAAATACTTAGGAGGGAGGATCAACAGTAAGGAGGCCATGGAGTGAGTGGTGGTTCCACTCTTTGAGATAGGAAAATTGGTTTTATGAGGAAATAGTTATTTAGTTAAATGTTGGATTTAAAGTACTCACAGAGTATAAAGATGGACACGCCCAGCAGACAGTTGGTATCAACTTCAGGAAAAGCGTTTAGGATCTAGACAATTTTGGAATCATTAGTATATAGGTGAGTGTGCAAGAAGAGAAGAAGGCAGAACTATGTAAATATGTGGGATGGGAAAAAATGATTCAGGAAGCTTGAGACCCAGGAGATAATGGTGTCCCAGTGTCTTAGTTTGGTCTGCTATAACAAAAATACCATAGACAGGTAGCTTCCACAATTTATTTTTCACAGTTTGGGAGCCTGGGAAGTCTGAGATCAAAGTGCTGGTGATCTAGTGTCTGGTGAGGGCCCTCTTCCTGGCTTGCAGATGGCATTCTTCTCATTGTATCCTTATGTGGCAGAAAGAGAAAGCTGCTCGTTTGTGTCTTTTTATGGAGGTACTCATTACATTCAGGAGGGCTTTGCCCTCATGAACTAATCGCCTCCCAAAATCCCCACCTCCTAATACCATCACCTGGGGAGTTAGGATTTCAACGTATGAATTTAGGGGGGACAAACTTTCTGTCCATGATACGTAGGAACAGAGGGAGGATAGAGTGACAAGGAGGATTCAACAGCATGGAAAGCCACTGAGAGGTCAGGTGTGATGACAAACATTTTGTTATATTTGTGTGACCTTGTTGCAAGAGTTTCATTGAAGTCATGTGAGTGAACGGCAGAGTTTGAGAGTGAATAAGAGGTGAGGAAGTGGATAAGGTGACCAGCACTTCCAAGAAGCTGGGCTGTGGGAAGTCAAAGGTGGATGGCAATGACCAAGTTAAGAGAGAGTTCAACAATCTCTGAGAAGTGTTGAGTGGGAACGGCCTTTCAGAAAACACTATTAAAGATATAGGAGAGAGAAAGGAAGACAGAGAGAGGAAGGAGGAATTGTTATTGGAACAGAAGACCAATAATCTACTATTGGTAGAGAGTCTAGCTTTCAATGAGTGGAGGATTCCTTTTAACTGAGATGTGGTGTAGGTTAGTTTATAGGTTGTGGAGTGGGAACTGGTTACAACAAGCTGGCTGAAAGGATTTATAATCAGGAGCCACCATATAGGAATTGTGGGTCACTTTTTAAAGGGGACAGGGTTTGGGGAGGAGGCTTGGCAGTGAAGACAAGCTTTAGGATTTGCCTATGAAACTGAGTTGGGAAAGTGAAGTGGAAGTCACTGGAGTCTGAAAAGTCAAGGAACTTTGTGTTTTGGGTGTTGGATGGGTATTTCACATGGAAGTTTATTTTGCCCAAACTGACGTCAGAATTAGAGTGGAGAGGAACTTGGTGAGTCAGTTGATGAAGCTCTCAGTAAGTGCAATCAGGTGGTGATTTTGGTCACTTCTGTAATAACTCAGCTTAACTCCCCGTAAGGAATTGATGGAAGCCAACCCTGACAGTGTAATAAAGCTCACCTGCTGGTAACAGTGCTTTGTCCGACAACAGTGAGGCAATTGTGGGAAGGAATGGAGGATCTGAGAAATGTTGTATGTGATTTCAAAATTGGCTTATGAGATATGAACTCTGAATTTCTTGTGCTTTTCCAGGAAGAAAAAAATATCAACACACAGATAATTTCCACCTGTTGGCTGCTGCACCAAAAACTTGTTGCTTAATCTCAATGATAATTCCTGTTTGTTGGTGCTAAGAGTAGCATTTTTAAAGGGTTGAATTATTGAAGATAAGATTGAGATCTTTGTTCCAAGGGGATCAAAAGAGATAAAAGTCTTTCACTTTATGAACTCTGTATTTGCTTCCTGTGGTTGCTGTAATTAATTACCACAAATGTGTTGACTGGAAATAACAAAAATTTATTCTCTTACAGTTTTGGGGCAGAAGTCCAAAATCAAGGTGTCAGCAGGGTCCTGCTCCCTCTGAAGGCTCTAGGGGAAGTCCTTCCTCATACCTGCCAGCTTTCAGTGGGTCTAGATGTTCTTTGACTTGTGGCTGATAGCTCTAAACTCTGCCTGCTTCTTCACAGGGACTTCGCTGTGCTTGTGTCTTCTCCTTTTCTGTTTCATATAAGGACACTGGTCATGGGATTTAGGACCCACCTGGATAATCCAGGGTGAGCACGTCTCAAGATCCTTAACTTAATTATGCCTGCAAAGACCCTACCTACAAATAAGTCACATTCACAGGTTCCGGTTGGGCACATCTTTTGGGTGGGACCAACATTCAACTCACCACAAAGCCCAAAAGATTTAAAAATTTCTATCAGTGAACCTGATTACCTCTCCAAATCTATCTATCTATCTATCTATCTATGTTTATTTATTTATTTCAGAGTGCTTTGCCCTTTCCCATAAAACAGTGTAGGGTACCCATTGCTCAGTAACTAGGTTTTGGGTTGATGTAGAATTATGTAGAGTCCATGCTCAGAAAACAGGTGTTGTTTTAGATGACAGTAATTCAGCAATGTCTAGCTTCATTGATAGCATGCTTAATCTGCTGATTTGGGTTGACCCTTTGCATTTAGGGAGCCAAAGGGAAAAATCTTATAGGGCAGAAACATCTAAGGCCTCTGCTTCATGTATGGCCTAAGCATATGCTCTAAATCTGAGAAAAGTTTTAAGATCTTTGCTTTGCCTTGGAAACTGTAGCTGACATGATCTAGCAAAACTTACAGAATAGAGATTCCAATAAGACCTACAGGACAGATCTGGAGCCCTGGCAATGCTGGTCAGGGGACACTAATATAGTTTGGTCAATGCAGCGGTCCCCAAATCATTCTGTATGCAGGCAGATCAAAGATTGACATGTGCAAATGAAGTGATTCCAACAACATTAACATGCTGATTGCAGCTAAGTGCACTGCTTGTTCAACAATCCTTCAGTAAACTAAAAAATATTTAATGTAAGTAATGGGAAACTAAAAACATTTCTTATTTGTGATATTATAAAAATATGTTCCTTGCTCCTTCAGCTAATAGTTCTCTATTTCTGATTCTCAAATATAGCCATCTAGTCATTAATTCTCATTTGTACTTCTGTCTCAAATTGAAAACTGCTTACAGGACATTTCTAATCAGAAGTTCTGCCATCAAATCAGTATTTACATGTTCAAAACCAAGTTAATATTAACTAAGAACCCCAGCAATCTTTCCCCAAATCTCAGTTTCTGTTATTGATGACATCTGTTATTGATATTATAGTCCCAGAGACTTCCCAATTTGAGAGCAAGTTATAGCAGTAAAAAAGTCTGGAATAACTGTTAGGATTTGGGAATTTAGTTTAAATTTTGCTGCTCATATTTTCATAATTTTGGTTAATTCACATAACCTTTAGGATCTGTTTTCTGATGTGCAAAATGAAGAGCCTGGGCTGGCGGCTAGATGACTCATTCATTTATTTAACAAACTTGTTTTCTGCATCTATGATTTGTCGTAGGTTATTCACAGAGCCAGGTGTGGGAATTCAGTGTTGACTGGGCCTGATTCAGATCCTGACATGGTGGATCTGTTCTTGGCTAAAGCTCTCTTGCATCAATCTTTCACTGAACCCCACTGATTCTGCTTCAGCTCTTCCTCCTCTCTCCCGCTGCTGGTCCTTCAGTCAAGAGTAGGGGCACTGCAGAGCCCACATCTGGCTCCAGCTCTCCACATTAAGCTGTGCTGCACAAGGCACTCTCGGTGACATCGATTTCCTCTTCAAGGATCTGATGCTTGTAGCTGGGTGCAGTTGACTCACACCTGTAATCCTGGCACTAAGCTCAGGAGTTTGGAACGGGCCTGGGCAACATGTCTCCACCAAAAATACACAATATTAGCTGGGCCTGGTGGTGCACACCTGTGGTCCCAGCTACTCAGGAGGCAGAGGTGCAAGGATCGCTTGAGCCCTGGAGGTGGAGGCTGCAGTGAGCTGAGATTGCACTATTGTACTCCAGCCTGGGTGACAGAGTGAGACCCCCACACAACCATCTCAATTAAAAAAAAAAAATTGATGCTTCCTTATAAGTGACGTCTCAGTTAAGACTGTTGTCAAGGGTCTTTGTAAACTGTCCTTGTCTTCATGTCTTATTTTATCTCTATTTTGCCTTATGAAACCCCTCTTTGGTCAAGTCAATTTCCTTATTCTTCCCCTCACACATCTCAAATCTACCTGTCTGCACTTACTGAGTCTCCCTCCTGAGACACTTTCCCCCCACTTTACGTCCTAACTCCAATCAGTGAAAGCCACAGATTCCTGAGGAAGGCTTCCCTAGAACCCAGAGGCCACTATCCTCACCCCCTTATTTATCTTCCTGGGCCTGTAGCGTGTATTTTGCATATTTTGGACGTTTGGCTACAGAGTATTATAGCATCCTTACTTGTTAAATGTCTTATAGCTTCAATATGTTTGGGAGCTTTTATTTCTTCCGTGGCCTAGCCCAGGCCCAGAAACCTGAGAGTAGAGGTTAAGACTGAACCCCCTAAGTCAGGCTGCCTGAATACTTAGCATGGCTTCATGTTTTCCTAGCTGTGTGACCTTGGCAATTTACTTATCCATGTCGATTTACTTATCCTTAGTTGCATAATTGAGACAACGATATTGCCTGCCCCAGTTACTCACTAGTTTACATGAGTAGTTATTAGTTATTTACTCTAGTTAATATGAGTAAAGTGTTTAAGACAGATTTTGCTATGTAGTAAGTGATCAAGAACTGTTAGTTACTGCTGTTTCATTGGATTAGTGTAAGAATTGAAAGAAGATAATTCATGTAAAAACCCTCAGTATAGTACCTGGACTGTAGTAAGAACTTAATATTTTATTTAACAGATGATGAGGGTTGGTGGGGAAAAAAATGACCATAGTTATTGTATTAGTCCCTTTTCATGCTGCTGATAAAGACATACCCCAGACTGGGAAGAAAAACAAATTTAATTGGATTCGCAGTTCCACATGGCTGGGGAGGCCTCAGAATCATGGTGGGAAGCAAAAGGCACTTCTTATGTGGGAGCAGCAAGAGAAAAAGAGGAAGAAGCAAAAGCAGAAACCCCTGATAAACCCATCAGATTTCATGAGACTTATTCACTATCACGAAAATAGCACAGGAAAGATAGGCCCCATGATTTAATTACCTCCCCCTGGGTGCCTCCCACAACATGTGGGAATTCTGGGAGATACAATTCAAGTTGAGATTTGGGTTGGGAAACAGCCACACCATATCATTCCACCTCTGGCCCCTCTAGATCTCATATCCTCACATTTCAAAACCAATCATGCCTTCCCAACAGTCCCCCACAGTCTTAACTCATTTCAGCAATAACCCCAAATCCCACAGTCCAAAGTCTCATCTGAGACAAGGCAAGTTCCTTCTACCTATAAGCCTGTAAAATCAAAAGCAAGCTAGTTACTTCCTAGATACAACGGGGCTACAGGGATTGGGTAAATACAGCTGTTCCAAATGGGATAAAATGGCCAGAACAAAGGGCTCATGCATGTCTGAAATCCAGTGAGGCATTCAAATTTTAAAGCTCCAAAATGATCTCCTTAAACTCCATGTCTCACATCCAGGTCATGCTGATGCAAGAGGTAGGTTCCCATGGTTGTGGGTAGCTCCACCTCTGTGGCTTTTCAAGGCAAGCCTCCCTCCTGGCTGCTTTCATGAGCTGGTGTTGAGTGTCTGTGGCTTTTCCAGGTGCATGGTGCAAGCTGTTGGTAAATCTACCATTCTGGGATCTGGAGGATGGCACCTCTCTTCTCATACCTACACTAGGCAATGCCCCGGTGTGGGGGCTCTGACCCCACATTTCCCTTCCACACTGCCCTAGCAGAGATTCTCCATGAGGGCTCTGCCCTTGCAGCAAACTTTTCTTGGGTATCCGGGTGTTTCCATACATCTTCTGAAATCATGGTGGAGGTTCCCAAACCTCAATTCTTAACTTCTGTGCACCTGCAGGCTCTTCACTACATGGAAGCTGTCAAGGCTTGGGACTTCCACCCTCCGAAGCCACAGGAGGGTGGCTAAACTGTTCCAGCCTCTGCCTGTTATCCAGTTGCAAAGTTGTTTCAACATTTTTGGGTATCTTTTCAGCAATGCCACACTACTGGTACCAGTTTAGTATATTAGTCCATTTTTGCACTGCTGGTAAAGACATACCCCAGACTGGGAAGAAAGAGAGGTTTAATTAGACTTACAGTTCCACATGGCAGGGGAGGCTTTAGAATCATGATGGGAGGTGAAAAGCACTTCTTACATGGTAGCGACAAGAGAAAAGGATGAAGAAGCAAAAGCGGAAATTCCTGATAAACCCATAAGATCTCATGGGACTTATTCATTATCATGAGAATAGCACAGGGAAGATCAGCCCCCATGATTCAATTATCTCCCCAGCATGTGGAAATTCTGGGAGATGCAATTCAAGTTGAGATTTGGGTGGGGACACAGGCAAACAATATCAGTCATAATTATTGTCAAATAATTAAAATCTATGAGGTAGCATTATAATGATCTTTCTTCTTTTTGTTAACATGAGGAAACTGAGGTTAAGAGAGGTTAAGCAACTTCACGAGGTCACATACCTAGAAACTGAACGGAGCAGATTAAACACCCAAGAAGCCTGACTGCAGAATCTGTATTTTTAAAACCATTATTCCTATGCTTTTGGTCCTGGACTAGGCAGTGTGGGGAAACTTTGATCTGTTGGTGAAAACAAACATGGAATTTGGGTTAACATAATCTGGGTTCCCATCCTGTCTTTACCACTAACCGGGGCAGGATATTTAATCCTTCAGCGGTTACATTTCCTTATCTGTGAGATGGGGACAGTAATACCTCCCTTGTATGACTGTGGTGGGAATTATAGAGGTAACATAAGTAAAGCTCTCAGCACAAGGCCTGGCCTTTAGTAGGTATTTAATACATTTTAGACTTCTTTCTCTCCTCTTTGAAAATTTGAGCTAAAAATTACAACTTTTTGTGCCTTTAATTAGTCTCTGATATGGGTTAAAATGCAATGTATGGCTAGAGACACAGCCTGCAAGACCAGGCATTCCATTGCCCTGACTTTATGTTGTTATAAATAACCAAACATGGCTGGTATTAAGGACATGTGAACACCTGGCACAACTTATTCACGACCACTGTCAGTGCAGTGTTTCTAACTAGTGGAGTTCTTCCTACAAGTTGTGGCACGTCCCAGTAGGGAAAGTCTTTTGCCAAACAGGTGGGAGTGAGTAAAGAATTTTAGATTGCAAATAGTCTGAGTTGGGAATGCTCAGAAGTGCACATGAGGAGCAGAGAATGCTGGGCCTTTGCACCGGCATTTCGGTGAGCCTTTTGAAGGTCAGAGCCCACTGATGAGAATGCTGCTGAAATTTTCCAAGGATTGTTTTATTTTAGTCTTTGGACTGTGTTGGCGATGACACAATCTGTGGTTGAAAATAGCTTGAATAATTAGGTTAGAAGCAACTTAATGTCCCAAGATGTTAATAAAGTCAGCTACTTGGAATTCATCTATAGGAATTCCCTTCCCAAACTCGATTCCTGAGTAGGCAAGAGTTACATGATACGTTTCCACAGCCAGTAAAAGCAAACATCGGCCTCTTGCATATGCTGTAACCTTCAAGTAGGCAGAACAGAGGTTACACTCTCCTTTTCTTCCTTTTAAAAATTTAATCAAGACGTGTTACCTTACAGAGTGGGTGATCCCCTGCGACTTCACTGTTCCCTTTGAAGGACAACTGCTGGCCAGTGCATCAAGCAGATATGATAAGCACCTCGGGTTTCTATGTGCTTTCCTGTTCTGGTTCCCTTCTGAACTCTAGTTTGAAAGACGTTTCATAATAGAAGTCTATCCCGTTTTATGGGGTTAGTTTAGAAATACAATTATTTCCTACTTAATACTTTTCATCAACATATTAGCAATACTTCACATCCATGATATAATGAAAGCAGTTGATCCTTAAGAATAAAACCTTCAAAATAGCTACATGAGAAAAATATGGGTGATTTTCTCAGCTAGATTAGATTAAACAAGTAGGGCTCTGAAGCTGGACTTAGATCAAATTCTGGCTTGGCCACTTATTAGCTGTGTCATCTTGGGCAACCGCTTAACCTGTCTCAGCCTCATAGGGTTGTCATGAGAATTAAAGGAGACAAAATATGTAAAGCCATACACAGTGCCTGGCATGGAGTACCTGCCAATAAATGTCTGCTACTTATATTATTATAAACATAAATATTACAAAGATTTGCAAAGTTGGACTCTCCAAGAGGAGAATAAGACAGCATTAGAAAAGTTTTTTAACTTGAAACTGGCCAGGCATATTATTTTGGGGAAACTTGATTAACTGTAAAGAAATTGGTTGAATGGAGGAGCCTGGAACTCCTTTCGTGCCCCTTGAGTGGCTAGAAGAACTACAAAAGGAAGAAGGAGTGGGAGAAGTTAGTTGATGGTAACACCATCTCTGTAATCTCTAAACCTGATTGGAGTCCAGTGGAAAGACAGTACTGTAAAATGAGAAAAATTCAGATTAGATTTGCTCAAGGGCCCTCCTTCTCTCAAGTCTGAGGATTCCATTAAATCCATTCATCCAGACATTTGTTGATCACCTACTGCATTTCAGGAACTGAGTATTTTGCTGAGGTTACAAAAATGATTAAAACCAAGTTTTGGCTCTTAAAGCGTTTACAGACTAGCTGGAGAGCCAGATATGTAAACAATGGTCTTTAATAATAGAGGAACATAAAAAATACCAAGGGAACACAGAAGAAAGTATGAGTTTTATTTGGCTGTTCCTGATTTCTAAGCAGTTTGCAAATGCACATCCATTACTATAGTAATAAGAATTTTTGACTAAAAAGAGGAGATTTGTCCACATCAAGTGAACACATCTGTTGTATACACATTCTGACTCTGGAAATAAGAGTGAGTAAAAAACCTTGTACCTTGTCCATAAGAGAATGAAGAAATTGGAGGAAGAAATTCTAGAGGAGACTCTCAGATCATCTTTTCAATGTGCCCTTCTGTCTTCATTAGGGGAAGAACTTCGGCAAGGTCTTGCTGGGATTTAGCCCCCTGAAGTATAGAAGATGACACTTGCTGACAGGGGAGGAAACTGAGGAGTCAGCACAGAGGAGGATGGTGTTTGCGCACAGAGATGAGAGCAGTGCAGCTTTCACCAATAGAGGAGGTGGGCACATTCCTAACCCCAGGGAGTGTTCCATGCCAGAGACAGAAAGGGGCAGCTCAGACATTGTCCCAGATCCCTCCATGTCTCCTCCATACAAGGAGGCCCCCAACTCCAGTTCAGGAAGTTAGCAGCTCATAAAGGATGAATTGATTTAGAGTCTTTCCCTGTGAAGAGGCTTGGAAGAGCCATGGGTTCAAAGTCTTTGAGATAAACCAATCACTGGGCCCCTGCTGAAAGTCATCAGTGTTTGAGGGTCACATCCATTACTTTTGTAAAGACGCATGCTTTGTGGACTTCAAAATAAATACAACTTCAAATGTGATGACAGTCCAGCAGCTGTGTAGATGGTTGTGTCCTTATGAACTGTGAACAGAAGCTGAAGTGGGCAGGAGTCAGGGCAACTTTCTGGACAGCAGATTAAGCCTGTGAATGTGTTGCTGATTTTTATGTTAACTATAGTACCATTGAAAAGGTCTCAAGTTTTCCAAAGTGTGAGAGAGGCACCATGAGTTAGTGGAGAAAACTGGGACTTTGGAGAGCCATTGTCTGTTCTTTTGTGTAAACAAATTAAGTCTGGGTAAGTAACTTCTATGAACCTGTAGAAACAGTGATAGCAACATTTACTTCCGTGTGTGTGAATATTAAACTATATGATAGGGCCTAATATAATGCCTGTCAAAAAAGGATTCACTTTTAGGGTTTCCCTGCAGTTATGTCAGCTAGCCATTAAATGATATGTTAGGGCATAACTCCAGTGATTTATTCCCAGGGTGTAATAAAATAATAATAATGAACATTTATTGAGTGTTTCTTACGTGCCAGAAACTATATTAGCTGTTACGTTCCTTATTGCATCCTCTCTTTGCAATAAGCCTCAGTTGTATCATCACCATTTTACAGATACGGAAACTGAGGCTAAGACAGGCTCAGTAATTACTGTAGTTCACAGAGTTAGTGAGTATTAGAGCCAGAATTCTCTCCTAAGTGGTCTGACCCTGGAGCACACGTGTCTAAATCACAATATCATGGCAAATGTGGACTTGGTAGGTGAGGACACCAGGACTGTGGCTTTTTTCTTTGCACTGTGAGGACCACTGTGTGGCTGGGGTCAAAAGTGTGGAAGGGAACCATTTTAGCATCTGGTGGGTACCATTTTGGCATCTGTAGGTTTATAGGTTTGTGAACCCTAGGCACACAATTTTAGGCAAGGAATTAGGATCTTCATGGACTGACAAGGGGTTGCATTCTATGACTTTAAGTGTAGTGTAAAGGGTGGGCAGAGAAAACGCCATTCTGTGGTCACACAAGTGACAGCTAAAAAGGTGGCACAAGAGTAGCATTGTTGAAGTTTTTTGTTATTCAAATCACAACAAGCCAGTTAAGGGGGAGGTACTATTATCACTGACATCTTATGTGTACCCATAGGCTGAAAACTCTAAGTTTAGATTTTGGTTTTTATTACTATCAATTTTTTTTTTTTAACAATAAGAAGCATCTCTCCTTCTCATTGTATGTTCTCACTGTACACTCTCATGGACCAGTGAGAACAGTGGGTCCAGTAACTCAAGGAGGCTGCTTCACTCTGTCTTTGTAGTCTTATTTTGTCACAGTAGCTGAAAGTAATTGCTTTTATTGGAACAATTAAAATTTTCTTATAATTTAGCCTTTAGTTTGAGAAAGAGACTTGGTTTATTCTTTTTCCCTGAACTTGCATTTATTCATACCAAAGATATGCCTGATCAGATGGATATTAAACATCTACTTAGTCCTATTGCTATACCAGAGATTGTGTAGGATATGAAGGAAGTACAAGCCATAGTCCTGTCCTCAAGGGTATTTTAAATATGATGAAAAAACAATCAGAATACTACTAGCTGAGATTAATTGCTATTTTAAGGATTAAGATCACATCTAACAAAATGGAGTTAATTGAAACACTTTATGTGGAAGCTCATGAAATTTTACTGGCAAAATTATTTTAACGTTTACATGTCTGAACTCTTGACATTTGGATGTCAGCCTAACTGAATGTTTATGAACAGCAAGTGATGGTTAATAACAATTTCTCCAAAGAGGTTGAAATGTTTGAGAGAAATGAAACATGGCTCTTTTAAAATTTAACACATTTACTAATAGACTAGATGAAGGGATAAATAATACATAATGAAAGTAGCAATTGAAACCAATCCATGATATTGAGAAGCAAATGGTGCTGGGTTGCCTTTATGTCACCTCAGGGAAGTCATTTGATATCTTTGGATTCAGATGAGAACTAGAACTTTAAAAAATGTATATTGAAAGCTTATTATTTCCTAGCATTTGCCAACAGATTTACTTATGTCATATCATTTGGTTCTTACAGTAAACCTCTAAGATAGATATTATTGTAATCTGCATTTTAACCTTGAGGAAATTAAGGCTCACAGACATAAATAAACCTGCCCAAGGTTGCATGGCTGCTAAATGGCAAGCCCAGAATTCTAATCTTTGAGTCTCTAACTTCAAAACCAATATGTTATTTTTTATTTTTAGTTGTACATACTTACGGGATACAGTGATATCTCATATATAAAATGATACATATATACAACGTGTAATGATCAAATCAGTTAGTGTGTTAGCCTGTTTTCACACTGCTGTAAAGAAATGTCTGAGACTGGGTAATTTAAAAAAAAAAGATGTTGAATTGACTCACAGTTCCACATGGCTGGGGAGGCCTCTGGAAACATACAATTTTGGTGGAAGGCAAAGGGGAAACAAGTACCTTCTTCACAAGGTGGCAGGAGAGAGAAGAGTGAAGGAGGAACTTCCAAACACTAATAAAACCATCAGCTCTTGTGAGAACTCACTATCATGAGAACAGCATGAGGGAACCAGC
Organism: Cheracebus regulus; assembly: GCA_963574635.1. Taxonomy (NCBI): domain Eukaryota; kingdom Metazoa; phylum Chordata; class Mammalia; order Primates; family Pitheciidae; genus Cheracebus; species Cheracebus regulus. Next base: position 18,442 of record CAUYQU010020650.1, on the reverse strand, counting down.
CCCATGATCCAGTCACCTCCCTCCCTTGACATGTGGGGATTACAATTCAAGATAAAATTTGGGTGGGGACACAGAGCCAAATCATGTAATTCTGTCCCTGGCCCCTCCCAAATCTCATGTCTTTTCACATCTCAAAACCAATCATGCCTTCCCAATAGTCCCCCAAAGTCTTAACTCATTTCAGCATTAACTCAAAGTCCACAGTCCAAAGTTTCATCTGAGAGAAAGCGAATCTCTTCCACCTATGAGCCTGTAAAATCAAAAGCAAGTTAGTTACTTCCTAGATACAATGGGGATACAGGCACTGGGTAAACAATCCTATTTCAAATGGGAGAAATTGGCTAAAACAAAGGGACTACAGGTGCCATGCAAGTCCAATATCCAGCAGGGCAGTCATTAAATCTTGAAGCTCCAAAATGATCTCCTTTGACTCCATGTCTCACATCTTGGGCATGCTGATGCAGGGGTGGACTCCCACAGCCTTGGGCAGCTCCTTCACAGGCTGGCATTAAGTGTCTCTGGCTTTTCCAGGTGAATGGTGCAAGCTATTGGTGGACCAACCATTCTGGACTCTAAGGGAGGTACCCCTCTTCTCACAGCTTTACTAGGCAGTGCATGAGTAGGGATTCTGTGTAGGGGCTCTAACCTCACATTTCCCCTCTGCATGGCCCTAGCAGAAGTTCTCCATGAGGGCTCCACCCCTGCAGCAGATTTCTGCTTGGACATTTAGGGATTTCCATACATCCTCTGTAATCTAGGTGGAGGCTCCCAAAGCTCAACTCTTGTCTTCTGCACACTCGCAGACCCAACACCATGGGGAAACCACCAAGGCTTGGGACTTGCACCCTCTGAAGCAACTACTTAAGCTGTATCTTGGCCTCTTTTAGCCATGGCTGGAGCTGGAGCATCTGGGACATGGAGCACCATGTCCTAAGGCTGCACACAGCAGAGAGGGCCCTGGGCCTGGCCCATAAAACCATTTTCCCTCCTAAGCCTCTGGGCCTGTGATGAGAGGGGCTACTACGAAGCTCTCTGACATTCCCTGGAGACATTTTCCCCATTGTCTTGGTGATGACCATTTGGCTCCTTGTGACTTATGCAAATTTCTGCAGCCACCTTGAATTTCTTTTTGGAAAATGGGTTTTTCTTTTCTATTGCATGGTCAGGCTGGAAATTTTCCAAACTTTTATGCTTTTCCTCCCTTTTAAACATAAGTTCCAATTTCAGATCATCCTTTTAAAGTGCAAAGTTCCACAGATCTCTAGGATGGGCAAAATACTGCCAGTCTTTTTGCTAAAGCATAGCAAGAGTCACTGTTACTCTGTTTAAAGTTCCTCATTTCCATCTGAGACCACCTCAGCCTGGACTTCATTGTCCATATCACTATCAGCATTTTGGTCAAAACCATTCAACAAGTCTCTAGAAGTTCCAGACTTTCCCACATCTTCCTGTCTTCTTCCAAGCCCTCCAAACTGTTCCAACCCCTGCACATTATGCAGTTCCAAAATCACTTCCACATTTTCAGGTTATCTTTATAACAGTGCCCCACTCTACTGGTATCAATTTCCTGTATTAGTTCGTTTTCACACTGTTATAAAGAAACACCCAAGACTGGGTAATTTATAAAGGAAAGAAGTTTAATTGTTGCACAGTTCCACCTGACTGGGGAGGCCTTAGGAAACTTATGATTACAACAGAAGGTGAAGGAGAAACAAGCACCTTCTTCACAAGGTGGCAAGAGAGAGAAGAGGAAAGAAGGAACTTCCAAACACTTATAAAACCATCGGATTTTCTGAGAACTCACTCATTATCATGAGGACAGCATGGAGGAAACTGCCCCCATGATCCAATCACCTCCCTTTCTCAACATGTGGGGATTACAATTCAAGTTGAGATTTGGGGTTGGGACACAGCTAAACCATATCAGTTAGCCTATCACCTTGAATATTTATTATTTCTTTGACTGTGAACATTAAAAGTCAGCTTTTCTACCAAAGCTAACATTTTTAACCACTTCTCCCATGTATTTTCTGAGGATGGTAGTTGGGAGTAATGTAGGCTTTTTACAGGCAGCAAACCTCAAAGACAGGGTTCCAAAATTCTGAATAATGAAGATTTTGATGTCACTCATCTGGAGGTGAATGAAGCTGTTTCTCTGGTCAGCATCAGTCCCCTTGCAAACATCCCACAGGTACAGATGTTAAACCCCATTCCCCGAGCTCAGCCAGATGTGGTGGACAGAGGAGACTCCTAGCATTAGAAGTAAAATCCAGTGAGAGACCATAGCTGTGCACTGATGAACTACTTAGCCAACTCTCTCTCTGCTGGTGTGCTGTGGCCTTTCAATTCAGATGGATTAAATTTTGGGCCAGATGTACTTCTCAGCCTCTTGTGTTTCTTAATTCAGTAGAGTATTTCACACGCTTAAGAGTTAGAGGCATAATCAACATATCTCAAAATCAATTCCCTCCTTCAGAGGCTACTGACTGGTTTGTTTACTTTTGGATTCTGTGGATTAAACACCATTGCAAATAGTTCTTTGAGGTTTTTTTCCCTCCATTCTGTGTTTTTCTCTCTCCCTGCCCTTCTAATTCTTCCACCATATCATCAAATGTATGCCTTTTTTGTTCTTTCTTGTTATGACCTTTATTCCTGGGGGTCTCTGAGAGCTAGTGTTGAGTGACTTTGTGGGTGCCATCTCATAACCCAGAGTGGATTTCCTCATGGCTTCTGGAGTGGAGACGTGCTGGAAATGCTAAGTATACCATGCGGGTATTTGACTGGGCTTCCCATGGACATACTTCAAACCAGTAGTCCCCGAGCTCTTGTGGTTCACACTGGTATTCAGGCCTGAATACAGATCAGACCTCCATGTTCTTCAGGAGGTGTCAGCATTCATGAAAGTTGAATATGAGTGAGCCACTCTTATTTTTGTAATTTCATTTAAATAATATAATTTATTATCATAAATTTACATGTTACTCTACTGCAAATTAAGCCATACCAGGCTTAGCTCCAAGCACAAAGTATATCCCTTGTGAATATTATTCTTTTCATAGAGACTCATAGAAAGGACATAGATTATATTTAAATATTTTAAGAAGTCATTTATTTTCAGAGAATTCAGGGACTTAACCATTGTGATTATTTGTCCAGCCTTCCCTAAGTCTGACAAAGCAGACAATGTCAGGCTAGATGGGTAGTGTGGTTCATTTATTTATTCATCACATTTGTATTGAGTACTTCTGTGTTCCAGGCCCTGCTGCATGTTAGAGTCAGGGGAGAGTGGAGATGGACTCAGGCCATGCCTAAACTATAGATTATGTCACTTGACTCCACAGCAGAGTCCAGATGTTGAGAAGTAAACCCACTTAGCAATGGACACGGGGAAATGTCTTTTCCCAGAGTGACTGGTTTGACACTGAGGAGAGATTTATGACTGAAACACAACAGGGCCTGTGGACTTTCTGGCTACTCTGGGATCTCCTGCCTTGGGGCCGCCTGCCTGAAGCCATATCTACTCTCTTACTTAGGACTGGGGGTTCCTGCAGGTGCTGCCACCCAGAGAGCCACCAGAGGGTGCTTTTCTTTTTTCAGGTTATAACTTTTTGAAATGCAGCTCCTCATACTTAAAACTGAGCGTCCTGGGCCCTGGAAAGTTCAGAACATTCCACTGCAAGCTGACAGACTTGATTCTAGGTGAGAGAAAGGCACGAATTAGTGTGTGTATATTTCTGTGTTTATTTGTCAAATGTCTGTCTCCAGTGACTGTACTCTGAAGAAGTGGTTTTGTCTTGGTGCTCTTCTCTCTTTCCTGGGACTCACTTCAAGTTTGGCACATGAAGGGCCCTTTGTAAATATCTGTGAGTTTAAAGAACAGATTTTGCTGCAAGTCCTAGCTCAGAGGTTTTCAAGTGTTCTGCCCATCAGAATCATCCCGGGTCAACTCGCCCTGAGATTCTTAGTAAGTCTGGGGCAGGGCTGGGAATGTGATTCTGAGAAGCCCTCTTGTTCTGACTTGAGGACTGCTGCCCAGCTGTTCCTGCCCTGGACATGGCTGCTCGAGTGTGAGAAACACATCCCTGCTTCCTGGACTGCCACTGCGAGCCCTTCAATGTGATCCAGCCAGACTTCCCACCCTCCCCTTCCTATTCCTTTTCTCATGAGCATCTCTTCCTGTCACTGAGTCCTACAGGACGAGGGAAATATTCCCAGAGATGATGCCTTTACCTGCTGGTCCTGAGAGGGCACCTGGGAAGACACCTGCAACATAACCAGGTCTTGGTTCCTCCCGCCCCTCCACAGACACTTCTTCTGCAGGCTGGTACTTAGGGTGCCACCTGCTTCAGTAACACTTAAACAAATACTTAAATGAACAGAGACGCTAGAAAACACCCTGAAATTGAGGAGGGTCTGCCTTATGCAACAGACTTATAATATTGCCTCCTGAGAAACCTGTTTTCCAGTCTTTTGAGAAGAAGATGCATGTGCATCATGATGACTTTGGTGGAGAATAACTTTTGCTCAAGAGGAGTCCTTTTGTTCTTTGGTTCAACCTTGCTGGAGCAGTGTCAGTCATATGAAGACCTTGCACAAACCTGAGCTAGTGTGCACTTCATGGAGTATGTCTGTGGATACATTAGTTAACCTCTTTGAGTCTTACTTTTTTTCACCAGACTGGAGAATGATGTCCACTTCACAGGGTTATATGCAGACTTGCTTTTAGTTAGATGTAAAATTGTCAGTTTATATTCAATGCCAATATAAGAAATAGCTTTTGAAATGTGTATTTGAAACTCTATTTGTGGATGTTGTAGAGGGAGTTGTTTTGTCCATCATGTATGGTTCCTCTCCACTGGAGAAATGCTTATTTGGCCTTTGTACCAGGAATAGTTTCACATGTCTTACTGTGCTTTAATCTTATGGACTTGCTGATTTGCATAACTGACTGGTTTTCTTTCTTTGAACTAGCTGCTAGAAAGCCTAGAGCCAAGTGTGTGGTTCATCAGAATCAAGTGTGCATGTCATTATGTTATACATTTTTGGCCTTATACATGGCTCCGTTTACATTGTTGCAATTTTTAAAAATTACTCTCACTTTTTATTTATTATATTTTGTGTAGTTAGGTATTCCTCTAAGCTGCTTTTTATGTTTCTGAAATGAGACAGGATAAAAGAAAAAAGAAATTTGTTACCAAATAAATGAGCAAATACATTTAAAGCAGCTTTCCCAGTGCCTGACCAATAGTAAATATATAACATAGAGGTTCATTGTAATCTTCCTTGTAACTGAGTCTAATTATCTTCTATGGATCCCAGTCAGTCTCTCATGGATTATATCATAAAGGGTGTAGTAAAGTGATTCTCACAAGAAAAGGTTTCCCAACCTGGAAAGGTGTTACTGCATTAGGACATAGCAGGAATAACTCTAAAACAAGCTGAGAGCCCAAATGGCCCAATCTCTGCCTGGAATTTCCTATAAATATGCCCAGCCTAAACTAAATATAATTTAAGTGATTTTAATCTTTACACAAGCCTCTCAAAGCACATTAAAGGAGTACTTGTTCTTCTCTGCCAGCCACACATCATAAAGCCTTCTCCTTCTCCTTTATAATTCTTTTTCAATCACTACTTCCCAATGTGTTTACTGACATCCCCTCTTGTGCCCGGCATCTCCCAGCTCTTTATTGTGTAGACTGACTTAGCTTCTCTGGTTAGTCTCCCTGTTTTCTCACACCTCTCTGGACTTCTTCTTACCCATTCTCTGATTCTGTATCATAAAAGATTTATGAACTGGGCTGACAAAGATAATTCTACTTGTGGGTGGATTGGGGAATTTTCACATGCTAATAAATCGTCTCTGTCATCTAGGAAACAAAGGGTGATGAATGCTGCGTGGTAGAAGAGGAGAGAACTCTGGCATGTGGCTTTACGTCAGGAGTACACACTCGATCTTTGGGATTTGGAAGAGGCATGTTGGGGCAAAGATGACAGAACTTTGTTCTTCTGGTCCTGCCTCTGTCCAGGCTTCCCTTGCCCCAGGATAGGGGACTTTATGGCAAAGATAACACAGAAGGGGGAGTCATGATGCCTTTGTATTGAATAGGGCTGAAGATATTGGTGCAGAGTTAGGGGATAATGATCCCCTAACAGGGAGCGAATGATCCATCCTACTCTTGGCTTCCTGTGGACTGTGTGGGAATGGCCACTCAGACTTGTCCTCCCTCTGAATGGAGGAAGGAGGAAAGAAATAGTCTCAGATTCATTGGACACAATTTCCTAATTGAAAATGGAAGTATCCATATGCTAGTTGTTTTTTTGCTTTGAGAAATCCAGTAAATATTAGGTTGGTGCAAAGATAATTACTTTTAATGGCAAAAACTGCAATTACTTTTGCACCAACCTAATAATATGTCAATTTATTGCAATCCTATATGCATATGTGTTACATCAACTTTAGGATCCCTGATCAAGTCTTTGGTGTAAGGATCACACTTGAGGCTGGGTGTGGTGTCTCATGCCTGTAATCCCAGCACTTCAGGAGACCAAGGTGGGCAGATCACTTGAGGCTGGGAGTTTGACACCAGTCTGACCGACATGATCAAACCCCGTCTCTACTGAAAATACAAAAAAATTAGCTGGGCATGGTGGGTCACACCTGTAATCCCAGCTGCTTGGGACGCTGAGGCAGGAGAGTTGCTTGAACCCAGGAAGCGGAGGTTGCAGTGAGCCAAGATGGCGCCACTGCACTCCAGCCTGGGTGACAGAGTGAGACTCCATCTCAAAAAATAAAAATAAAAAGGATCACACTTGAACAGAAATAGAACCAGAGACAGACCAAGTCAGAAGATTGAGCCACAAAATTATTGACTCAGAACCACAGGATTAATGGGTACAGTTGTTTTGAGACCAGGCGTGGTGGCTCACACCTATAATCCCAGCACTTTTTGAGGCTGGGGCAGGAGGATCACTTGAGGCCAGGTGTTCAAGACCAGCCTGGGCAACACAGCAAGACCTTGTCTCTGCCAAAAACATAAAAAATTAGCTTGGCATAGTGGTGCATGTCTGTAGTCCTAGCTACTCAGGAGGCTAAGATGGGAGGATTTGCTTGAGCCCGGAAGGTTAAGGCCAAAGAAAGCCGTGTTTGTATCAGTGCCCTCCAGCCTGGGCAACAGAGTGAGACCCCGTCTCTAAAAAATAAATAAATAATTAAAAAATAAAAAATTAGACAGGTGTAGTGGCGGATGCCTGTAGTCCCAGCTACCTGGGGGACTGAAGTAGGAGGATCTCTGGAGCCCAAGAGTTTGAGGCTGCAGTGAGCTATGATTGTACCACTGCACACCAGCCAGGGTGACAGAGTGAGAGCCTAATTCTAAAACAAGCAATCAAAAATGATTTTGAATTGAATGGATGGGTTTTGTCTTCTCATTTTAGATCTTGTTCTTTTCTTCACTGAATATTTATTGAGTGCCTATTATTTGCCAGTTCTGCTAAGTGCTGAGAACATTAGGATGATAAGGCACTGGTCCTTTCCTTCTAGGAGCTACCACGTAGATAGTAAGGGAGACAGACATGTGAAAAAGAATAATTAGATTACAACATGTTCCATGCCATCATTGAGGTATGAAGAGAATGCAGTGGGATCCAGAAGCTGGAATGACTAACTTGTCCTAGGAAAGTCAGGGAGGAGGGAACCCTGGGGCTGGGATTTAAGCATAAGGAGTTTGCTCATTTGCCAAAGTTTTGTTTCCCAGATTTTAGTTTGATCACACTACCTCATAAATATTATAAAACATCTTCTGGCCAAATATGGTCTCAGCATTTGGTCTTTTGGTTCTGCAATTAGTGACAGACCATAGTAGCATCTCTGGAATGTTCTTCTGAGCCGAAGAATTTAAAAGATGTCATACATAATCAGAGACAAACTGCATCCTTGAGCCTTAGCAGATAAATGATCCAATTTGTTAAGGAGTTTTAGAGGGGGACTTTCACGTCAGCAACCCAGTATTTACTTCCTGTGGCAATAACGCCATGTAAAATAAATTATGAATGGGAAAGAAGATCATTCTGAAATGGGAATATAGAAGTTCCAGGTCTGGGCCAAATGGATAGAAGCTGCTGTCACTTGGTGTTGGGAATGATTTGGACTCTTCTGTACACACAGTTGAGGTTCCCTTCAAGGTTATTAGGCTACCTTAGACCAGAGTTTTGGCTTGATGGTTATGTCACCATCACCAGCGGGACGGGCAGCATGGTGGCACTGTCTCTCAGTGGCCTTCCTCAGCTCTCCAATGCCATTTCTTTTCATTTTTAAAGAAATAAAGTCTGATTTAGAGCTTTGTATTTTTTTCCTAGTGTTTGTTATAAAAGTGACCATTAAATACGAGGTTTTAGTGACTAAAACAGTTGGAGGCTACAGTCGGGCTGACAGCTTTAGTGGAGAGTTTATGTTCTTTTTTTTTTTTCCCTCCCGCCTGGCTTCAGCTTTAAATTAGATTGTAATAATCATAACAAAGCTTCTCCCTGCCCTTAGTTGAAAGCACATTGCAGAACTGAACTCTTTCTGAGACTTTATTTATGACAGAATCCCACACCATTTTAGAGCTTTCATCTTCCATGTGCTCAGCATTTTATGGGTCTTGGTTTTCTATAGCATTTCTGAAACCATGGTTCAAAACAATCTGGATTCTCTCAGGCACCAGAAAGATCTAGGAAGACTGTGTCCCCTCACCTCATTGTTTGCATAGATGTGTTGACACTGTCATTGTGTTAACAGTGGAATACACAGAAAAGTGGGTTAGTTAAGGCTTTGACTAACTTTAACTAATATGGCTTTAGAGTCATGTTTTCTGGGTATATTCCCAACTTAGGTACTTACTAACTGTGTAACCTTAGACACCTTAGCAAACATTTCTTCCTAGTTGTCAAGAGAGAACAATGGTAGCACTCACCTCCAAGAGTGGTTGTGAGGATTAAACGAGTTAGAATACTTTCAGCACTTGGAACAACCCTTTGCAGCAGTAAGTGCTTAACAAATGTGAGTTGCTGGTATTATCCCAGAAGTTCATGAAGTTACATAACATAATTGATGAAACTGGATGGTCAAAATAATCCCACTTTACTTGGTCTGCGTGTTTGTGCTTGTTAATGGAATGGTTAGAAGATTTTAAAAGCTAGGCAACCACAGTCAATTGGTAGCTACATTGAATTATAATTTCCTCGAGACAGCAGGAGGCAGTGCAGTTTAGCTGTTAAGAGCATTGGGTTTGGACTCAGAAAGCCCAGTCGAACAGCAGTTCTGTTACCTACATGGCCTCTTGGTGGCTCAGTTCCCTCATCTGTAAAATGGAGCTAATTCCTCACAAGACCATTTGCAGGAACAACGTATGCGAATGTCTGGAGCACATATTAAATACTCAAAAAAATTGTTACAGGCGAGGGGAGGAGTGAGGGAAGGAGTGATGGGAGGAGAGATTGATTTAAGGTCAAATCTGTTTATTTATCATGAGTTCCCTGGTAACAAGCAACGGAGATGCGAGTTTGCTCAGAGCAGTCAGCATCCAGCTGTGAACAGGAAACATTCAGGCCCTTTTAACTTTAAGAATGTTGAAAGAAATTACAAAACCACGAAGGACAAGTGGCAAATTTGCTGCTGTCAGTATTATAAACATCAGTGTGAGTGTGGACAGTTTAGCTCAGATGAGTCATTCTGGGTCTGTCTTGTCTCGTCCGGAAGCTTCACTTGCATAAGATGGGGTGCCATCGGCAGAGGAAAGAAGCGAGCTGAGGACCCCGTCTGTCTTCTTACTGCTGGAAACAGTGTCAGTGTCTGGGCTGTCCAGGGGTTTATTCACTGTTACGAGGTTCTCAAACTTTAGGGGGTATAAAACTCAAGTGGGAACTTGTGAAAAGGGCACCTTCCAAAGCCTCATTCATAAACATTTCAATTCAGTAGGTTGTTGGTAGGGCCCAGGAATCTGCTTGTTTTCGGGCTCTCTAGGTGCTTTTAACACAAGTGCTGAGAAACTACACTTTGAGAAAGACAATTCTAGTGAGATTGGGCAGAGTAAAATTCCCGTATAGAAGGAGCTGCCCTATCCACTAGCCTTTGTCCCAGCGTTACAACCAGAAAATGAAACAAAAAAGCCAATTTTGCTTTATTTTGGGTCAAAACACTACTTAATAACTGTGTCAATTGTTTCTCACAACACTGCATGAAAGGCTTAATTCCATTTGACATTAGAGGAGTCAGGGACACTAGAAAGATTTACTTGGGGGTACAGTGTAGTTTTTCGTGCAAGCATGAATTATAGGCAAACATTGCACAGGTTTTTCAGTTTGTCCCCAGCCATCTGGGTATTGCTAAACACATCTGTTTCTTCTCCTGGAGAGGATGCTCCAGTGTTGTCACATGATTTAAATTATGTCAAGAGCGGGGGTTCCGTTTGTCCACTACCCTGGTTTGCAGGGATGGGCTCAGGGGAGCCTTGGTTTGCCGTGATTGGCATTCGTCCAGAGCTTGGGCATTTAACTCTGAATTTTGATTTGGGCATTTGCCTGGCATGATATTCTGCCAGGGCCTTCCCAGTCTGTTCTCTGCTGTTTTGCTCCTGAAGATTTATGGCTAATGAAGGGATAAAGAAAGGTCGCAGCAAGAGGCGGCAGCATGTGGTGGTGACTCATGGTCTGGGCCTGGTGTGGAGCCAGTTTGGGTGGAACGCTCGACTGGCTGCTGTGCCTGTTTTCACGTGGCTCTTTGCCACAGCCCTGCAGGAGGCAGTTTCTTGCCTGTCTGTGGTCAGAGAGGCCTGGTGATTCTGCCTGTCCCCTGCTGTTATGGACTCAGGTCAGGGAAATGAAGCCTGGGGGCCTTTTGACAAAGAATCTCACAACTGGGGGCTCAGGAGACGGTGGGATGGGCTGGTCCTGGGAAGGGTCAGGTTTAGAGACCCTCCTTCACTGCAAAGCCACCCCAGCTTGGGGGACACATTAGCAGCATGGGCCGAAGGAAGTCAAGTGAAGCTACTAGCAGGACAGGGCGTCTCAGCCTCAGCCCTGTTGACATTGTGGACGAGATAATTCTTTATTGTTGGGCTGGACTGTGCATTGTAGGATGGTGAACAGCATCCCTGGCCTCTGCTCACTAGAGGTTAGTAGCCCCACAGCCCCTCTCAGTTTATGCCACCAGCAAAATCACCCGTGGTTGAGAACCATTGTGGTATGGTTGGGTTCCAGGCATGTGGCCAGGGTTAAGAAGAATCCATCCTCCATCCTGTTTTTATTTAGCAGTTACCATGTGGCAGGCATTCTTTGCATTCGTTATCTCATTTAAGCCACATACAATCCTAAGATGAAGGAACGCTAATGCTCCCATTTTCTGGATAAGAAAACTGACGTTTACAAAAGTAACTTGTCCAAGGTCACATAGCGTGGGGCTCACACATGTGTCAGGTGCCCCTAGGTCCTCACCCTGTTGCCGAATGTAATGGAGCCATAATATGGAAGTCTGGGAGAAAAGCTGAGATGCACGACAACAGCTGGTATATTGTGTAAGGGGGGCTGCCTGTTGAGCTCCAGGGCTGGGGTGGAGGAGTCTGATTACAAACCCTGTGGAGATAGTTAAGGGCTTACATGAACTTGAATACCAGGTAGATGATTCAGATGGAGATGCAGCTACTGCAAATGCCATGCAGGTTGGGGGTTGGTTGCAGGTAAACTTTTATCTGTGCTCAGCTGTTGTTCCTCACCTGTTCATGACACTGGATCCCCTGAGATATGACTCCTGATGTGAGCCCAAATGTGCTTTTCCCACTTCAAATACCGCTTATTAAACTGGGGTCTCTCACCCCAACCTCCATTCCTTTCTTAAGGACCAGCCCTTCTCTGGCCTGAATCTTAGCTTCTTCTACTGACACCCTGCTGCCATGGGTTGGGGGCGTGCCTGAGCTATGATATGTACATTGAAATGACTAGACAACTCGAGGATGCTGGTCACCTCTGGCACAGTAAAGACCCTGGGACATGACAATTGAAGCTGATGTGGTCTCCAGTGCATGTGAAACACTTGTAGTTTATAGGAACTGATGATTCTGAATTGAATGCCAATCCTTGGGAAGGTTTGTCCATTAATAATTGCATTTTTAAAAGGAAAGGTCAGAGTTTCTGATGTTGTGGTTTCCTCAATATCAAGGGTACCAGATGGAGGTGAGGAAGATGCTACTTGAAATCCAAGTGAGCCTCTTCAATGGGCCTTTTAAGGATATTTCCTCATTAGTGGGGCAGGACAGATTTTGGAGTGCATGATTATTCTGTAGTCTGGCTAATACCTAGAACCAAATGGGCTTCAATTTGAAAAATGACATTAGCAGATAGAGTTAGCTTGAATTATATGGATTTCTCCTCTATTCACACCCAGTTAATTAGCACTTAAACACATGTGCAATGTGAAGACTGGGAATACCTTTGCAAAAAGGAAAATTCCAACTGAGTTGCAAAGCCTGCTTGGGACCTGCAATTGTTTGGGGGCTCCTACTGCTCGTGGATCTGATAGACACTGATGTCCCACAGAGCGTTCTCAGTGTGACATTTTGCTCAGCACAGTTACTATGCAGGTTTTAGCATTTCTGCAAGACTGTGAAATCATTTCTATGATTCCCCTGTGTTCTCAATTCCTTTTGCTCTTCTGTGGTGGTCTTGCCCTTTCTCAAGAATATTATCGTTGGTACTTGTTGGTTCGAGGGGGGTGTCATTTGAAGGAACATCATAAAATAGCAAGACTGCTCTCTGGAAATTTTTGCTCTTGCTCATTTTGTTTTTATCCTTAACTTATATCATTTTAAATACTACAAAAATATATGTGTATGGAAGATGAATTAGAAAATACAAATAATCAACAAAGAAAAAAGAGGATTGTAATCTCACAACCCAGATATAGCCACTATTAACATTGTGGTTATCTCTTTCTGTTTTTGTTTCACTTTTAACAAAAGAAGGGGTTAGAAGAAATTGTCAGAACACATGTGGCGTTTTTTTAGTAGAATTTTAAAAAATGCTTTAAAAAACCCTTTTAGTTCTTGGAAAATAGGTCCTGATCACTGTCAATGATGTACACAGTTTTGGAATATACTAAGAAATGCCATCTTTGTCTCCTTGCTGATAAAGGGTATATCTGTAAGAGAAGTGTGTGTGTGTGCGTGTGTGTATGTGTGTGTGTGTGTGTGAGTGTATGTGTATGTGTGTATGTAAATGAACTGTCTGTGGCTCCTGAAAAAGAAATGCTGTTGCTGGATTTGGTGACTCACCGCCAAGCTCTGCTGCAGGCAGGGAGCAGATTCTGAGTTATTCAAGCCAAACATTTGGCCCTCACGGTTTATTGGCTACTGTGACAGACTTCTCCTCACACTTCACCTCCTCATTGGCACATGGACATATCAGGCATTTTGTTCATTTTGCTTCCCAGTCTCCTCCTATTTATTTCAATTACTCCTTAGCATTTCTCAAATTTATACTAGCACCACCCCAACTCTCTAATATACAATGTTAGAAATACCCAGACACTTTGTTCCTGAGGTCGCTGCAGGAATCCACCATCTCCCTCTGAGACCTTGTCTGTTCATGTGTGAGCCTCCTTAGGGATCCTAAGCTGTCATGAGGGAGCAGCTCCTCTCAGGGAGGGAGCACCACTCACCTTCATTCATTTGCAGTCACTCAGAATAACCCTGTTTCCTTTCCATGCCCAATATGAGATCTGGGTGTATGACTGAACTCAAGGTTCGTCACACCCCGAGGCGGACCGACTTTGGGGAGATGAGAGAGAGGAACTGTGCTTCTTCAGTGGAGAATTCCTTAGTCTACTGGGTAAAAGAGAATTTTGTACAGACTGTCATGACCAGTAAGCTATCGCTGAGAAGATGCATCCTAAGATCATAGTTTTAAAAAGTTAAAAAAAGAACTGTTTAGCTCCAGTTGGCAAAAAACTAGACACAGGAAAAGATAGTGTAGCCTGCCTTCAAGGATCACAACGTATGGAGAAGACTGGATGGATAAGGGCTTTATATGAAGAACTTGCCTTCCAGCTCCATGGTGTTTCCCTCCTTCTGCTTTCAGTGTTTTTAGTATGCTGTTTGAAATGTTTGGAAAAGATCCTAAGTGAAAATGAGGCTAACGGTAATTGCTTTCTGAGTTTCAAGCGCTGTTGTAAGCACTGATCACGTAGTCACTAATTTAAAACCTACAACAACCCCAGGGGAGGATCCATCACCACTGTTTTACAGACTTCAAAACGTAGTACAGACTTTAAGAAACCTACCCAAGGTCACACAGCTGGCAAGCTGCAGAGCCAGGATTCAGGCCAGGAAACCACACTCTCCACACTGCCTCCTCTTGCAATCAAAGTAGCCACAGCCATAGGACTCTGAGTTTCAGTCAGAGCTCTGCTAATCATTTGCTGTGTTATCTCTTTGGGTCTCAGTTTCATCATTTAGCTAAAAAAGTATACACTCCTATAGATATGTTTATGCTATTCCCCTCCCCACGCCTACAAATCTTGAATATATCTAGAGAGAGATGCAATTTGCCTTAAAGGAAATTCAGATTGAATTTTCCATCTAGCTCCTTCCTCTTTTGGTCTTGATTCCACTTTCTCTGCAGGAGAGAATTGCTGTACTGCAGTCAAGTCTCTGCTATAAGCAGAGACAGTTTCCTTGGAGCAGCTGATCTCATTGGGCCAGTCCTACTTAGTAATAAAGAGGAATTTGTTATAGCTTTCCTATAAAAATATTTAAGAGGGGGCAATTCAGAGAAGTGGAAACATTCTTAATTAGCAAGCACATCATCTCAAGTTTCCAGTATTTTTTAATCCATAGAGTGGAGACATATTTAAAAGGAGAGACAATGTGTTTTGAAGGACTAAGCACCAAACTGACTGAGGGAAATGCCCTTAACCTACTTATTTGCCACATGTTCCCAACAAGTCATTTGGCCATTTAGGCTTCTGTTTCCTTGGTGGGATTGCTTTGGTAAGTCCTGAAGAGTCACCTGTAAAACCTGCTGCAAATATTGACTTCTGATGATCTTGTTCAACCTTGGGAGGTGAGGTTTCTCAGCATCTCATGTGTTTGTGTCTCTTGAAGCCTTGCAGCCCTGACCCTACTGATAGAGCCCAACTGTTTGTTGTCTCTTACATGTTCATGACACCCACTTTCCTTGTCCTGTCTGATGAAAGGCTTAACAGAGACTGAGGTCTTTAGCAAACACGGGGAATGACACATTGGTGGTGACTTTGTGCTGACTCATCAACATCAATAAAATAACTTACTTCGTGAGGAACTATGCATATATTTCCTAACACCTAGTTCTGTTCTAGAGGTTATCATAAACTTGTGACCAAGTTTCTAATTTTTTTTATCTCTCAGGGCAAAATGCATCCCTTTCCTCATTATCCCGTGCATAGGTAAACATTACCCATAGTCATATTCTAGCTTTTAGAAAAAAAAAAATGAAGTCTAAATTTTCTCTCCCATTCTTTTACAATGTCTTTGTTTTCTGGCTTTTGCACCCTGCATTCTACAATTCACTCTTATCTTTGCTTCTGACCTTTATTGGTACTGCCTCAAGACTCAGCTTCCATTAAGTAAGCTTATTTGTTCCATATTTAACTGAATATTAAAAAGACAATGGGCATAGGAGAAGAGCAAAACTTTGCCTTGACATTGGAGAAGCTGAGCACAGACCTGGTGCTTAGGAGGAGGGGCAGGGGTTGATACCAAAAGGGAAGATTGGAATCAGATTGCAAAAAGTCCCCTATGTCACATTGAGGAGTTTCAATTTTACGTTTCCAACAACAAGGAATTCATAGAACATCTGCGCCTGCACGCGCGCACACACACACACACGCACACACAAGTATTCACACACACACACACACACACACACACACACACACACACACACACACACACACATATGTGTTCACATGAGATCAGATCTCTTGTTTAATGAGGTTCAGTTTGGAGTTCAACAAAAATGTTAAGCACCAATTTTGTGTCAGGGTCTATGGTAGGTGCTTGGGATACAAAGATGGGTAAAGCGTGTTCTTACTTTCAAGGAGGAGATGAAACTACGTGACAAATAATACTATAGCAGGAATTCAGATTAATTGCTCAGTCTTTATGCTAACAGGAATTTTTAGGCAGAAGAAGGACAATGTTTAAAAGTTAAATAAAAATAGCTCTGCTGGCTGGGCACAGTGGCTCACACCTGTAACCTCAGCATTTTGGGAGGCCAAGGTGGGGAGATCTCACTTGAGCTCAGGAACTTGAGACCAGCTTGGGCAACATAGTGAGACCCCATCTTTATATTATTAAAATAATAATTTTTAAAAAAGTTCTGTTGTCAGTGTGGAGGGTAAACTAGACGTTAGAAACAGGGAAAGTGTTTACCGTAAATTTCCATTCAGTGTTCATTGTCTTCATTATAATAATGATTCTTGCCAACTTTTGTCCTTTTGACATGTGAAATCACACTTTGGGGACTCTTACCTAATGTATTTCTTTATAAAATTCCATTTGGACAGATAAAACGCAATGATGGTACCAAGAGAACAAGTCTGTTGAAGTCTAGATTTTCTTTACATACGAAGAGTTCTTGCCTGTTTCCAAATGTTTTGGGTGGATGTAGGTTCTTTGGAAATTGTCCAGCTAAGGCTTCTTATGAATAAAAAATGTTGCTCTAGTTAAAATCTTTCAGGCCCAAGTTACCTTTTTCCAATAATTCACTTGTGATTTATAATTGGAGACATATACAATATCAAATTACCTAAGTGGGAAGGGGGAGGGAAGAAAAGAAAACGAAGCTCTGTTATAAGAATCAGTTGGTTGTCAGAATATTGCTGACTTCATAAACTAAACCACTCAGGCTTTCTCCCAGGCAGCATTTGATATATTTATAGCCTTGTAATGTGGTTACCTATCACTTAGCTTGTAAGTGAGTCACCCATGAAAGACATGCATAGAGATCAAATGTGCTAATTACAAAGGTAGAGTGCAGGTGGGAGGGCCCTGTTAGGACCCCTGTTTAACAGCAGTGGCAAACTGTTGGGAAAAGATCATTTATCATGAAATGATATGAAGACTCAAATGGCAGTGCATTCGAGTCTGGCTTTAAAGAGCTATTCAGTTTGGCTCCTGTCAAGCGGGCCTCCCTGTCTTGTCATCACTGCCTTCCAGTTTGATGTGTTGTGTTTGTTTCACGGAGGGGTAATGGGTGGGCAGCAGGGAAGGAGAGCCGTGGGAAGGATGGTAAGGGAGGCCCAGGGCAGGGAATAGCTGAGCTATTTGAGCGGAAGCATTTGTACTAACTTACTTTCTGACAGGGCTGTCCAAAATTACATTTATTTATTTTTAAATCTCCACATTATTTTTTTTCCTGAAATGATTTTCCATTCTAGATTCTATCTGGTGAAATCTTGTTCATCTCTCAAAACTCATTTCAAAAACGACTTCCTCCATGGGAACTCAAAGGCCTTAAATTTCCTTGCACTAGTATCCTAGCATATTAAATTTAAATGGAAGGTGCTACATTTAGGTGTAAGAAAAAATTCAAGTTATCAGCCAACACATTGTCCTGTATCAAACAAAGGTATATTTAAGGTTATTTCATCAATTATTTCCAAGGCTTTCTTTGGTGACTAAAACTGTGGCTTCACCTAGCATTAAGAAGAATGAATCAGGCTGGACACAGTGGCTCATGCCTGTAATCCCAGCACTTTGGGAAGACGAGGCTGGTGGATCACCTGAGGTCAGGAGTTCAAGACCAGCCTGGCCAACATGACAAAACTGCTTCTCTGCTAAAAATATAAAAATCAGCCGGGTGTGGTGGCATGCACCTGTAATTCCAACTACTCAGGAGGCTGAGGTGGGAGGATCGCTTGAACCTGGGAGGTGAAGGTTACAGTGAGCCAAGATCGCATTACTGCACTCCAGCGTGGGTGACAGAGTGAGACTTCATCCCCCCGCCTCCCCCCACAAAAAAACCCAAGAAGAATAAATCAGTTACTTTCAGGACCAATGGCATTATTTGATTCTCCTATGCTGGTCCTTATATATATGGTTAAAAAAAATGTTGGGGAATTTTTCTCTCTCTCTCTTTTTTTTCCTGCATGTTCTGCACATGTTGCGGAATTTTTTTTAAAGCAAAGTTATGTATTAAAAAACCAGCTAGACCTGGAAAATTAATTCACTTTTGTGAGGTCTGTTTCCGAGGATAAAACGAAGAAACTGAGGCCAGCACCAAAATAATTCAATGCAAGAGAATTTATTCAGGCTCCCGGGTGAGGTTCTGCGGTCCTGACAGGAGGGGCCGGAGAAGTCGCACAGACTCCTCTCAGACAGGGGGTTTTATAGGGAGTGAAACAGCTCGATTGGTTGTGGGAGAGCAAGACTGC